>JAAAWM010008416.1:0-13945 GCA_036873465.1 Thinopyrum obtusiflorum
CGTCCTTATAAGATGCCTCCGCACCACCTTCTCGAGCTCAAGGAAGAAATCGACAAGTCACTTAAAAAGGGTTTCATCCGCCCCAGTTCCTCTGCTTGGGGAGCTCCTTCCCTCTTTATCAAGAAGAAGGATGGTACAAATCGGTTGGTTCAAGATTACCGACCTATCAACCAAGCAACAATTCAGAACAAGTATTCGCTTCCCAGAATCAACGATCTGTATGATCAACTTGCTGGTTCCTCAGTATTCTCTAAGCTTGATTTGAGATTGGGATACCACCAGATCCGAGTTCGCAAAGAGGATATTCCGAAGACAGCATTCGTTACTCGCTATGGTTCTTATGAGTACACCGTCATGTCTTTCGGCTTGACTAATGCACCAGCAACCTTCTCCCGGTTAATGAACTACATCTTCATGGATTATCTTGACAAATTCGTCGTGGTATATCTGGATGATATTCTGGTTTATTCGAAGAATGAAGAAGAACATGCTGAACATCTTCGGCTTGTATTGGAGAAGCTGCGTGAACATCAACTGTATGCCAAGTATTCCAAGTGCGAGTTCTGGTTGTCTGAAGTGACATATCTCGGCCATGTGATATCGAAAGATGGCATTGCCGTTAACCCAGAACAAGTTCAGGCTATTCTTGAATGGACTCCACCGAAGATTGTCAAGCAAGTCAGAAGTTTTCTCGGCCTAGCAAGCTATTGCCGCTGCTTTGTCGAGAATTTCTCAAAGATTGCGAAGCCTTTGACTGATCTGCTTCACAAGGGCGTTAAGTTTGAGTGGACAGAAAAGTGTCAGGAGAGTTTTCAAGCACTCAAAGACAAGCTGACATCTGCCCCAGTACTGGCTCCTCCAGATACTCGCAAAGACTTTGTGATATATTGTGATGCATCCCGTGAAGGAATAGGCTGTGTTCTAATGCAAGAGCGTAAAGTGATTGCCTATGGCTCTCGTCAGTTGCGCCCACATGAAGAGAATTATCCGGTACATGATCTAGAACTAGCTGCTGTCATCTATGCACTGCAGTTATGGCGACATTATCTCCTCGGTAATCATTGTGAGATCTACACGGATCATAAGAGTCTGAAGTACTTGTTCACCCAACCCTCTCTGAACCTCCGTCAGCAAAGATGGATGGAGACCATTGCGGACTATGATTTGGGTATATCTTATACCCCTGGCAAGGCTAATGTAATGGCTGATGCATTGAGCCGCAACTCATATTGCTGTGAACTTGAAGTCCAGCTAGAGCAACCACTTCTGTATGAAGAGCTTCGAAAGCTAAATCTTGAGATAGTTCCTCAAGGATACTTAAAAACCTTGGTTATTGAACCAGATCTTGAGAAAGCTGTTAAGAGTGCGCAAGCTAAAGATGCTGATATTGATCTCATGAAGAAAGATCTTCACCTGGAAATGTACAGGGATTTCTCGCTGTCTGAAGATGGAACCTTGTACTTCAGAGACCGCATTGTCGTACCTCGCTTCGAGCTTATGACTGACAAGGTCATGAAGGAAGCACACGATACACCACTGTCTATTCATCCGGGTAGCACCAATATGTATCGTGATCTTCGCCAAAGGTACTGGTGGTCTAGAATGAAGCAGGACATTGCTCGATATGTTGCTGAATGTGACGTATGCAGTCGCGTCAAGGCAGAACATCAGAAGCCTGCTGGAATTCTGCAACCACTTCCTATTCCTTTATGGAAATGGGACAAGGTTCAGATGGATTTCATTACTAGCCTTCCCAAGTCACAGAAGGGTCACGATGCTATTCTTGTCGTCGTTGACCAACTTTCCAAAGTTGCACACTTTCTGCCTGTTAAGGAGACTATCACTGCTAGTCAGTTAGCAGAGTTGTATATCTCCAGAATTGTATCACTCCACGGTATTCCGAAGGAGATCAATTCGGACCGTGGCGTTCTTTTCACCTCCAAGTTCTGGGAGAGTTTCCAAGCAGCAATGGGAACTCATATCACTTGGAGTTCAGCATATCACCCCCAGTCCCAAGGCCAAGTTGAACGAGTAAATCAAGTGCTTGAAGACATGCTGCGAGCTTGTGTTATTTCTTTCGGCAAGAAGTGGGAAGAATCTCTTCCGTATGCCGAATTCTCTTATAACAACAGCTATCAAGCCAGCTTGAAGATGGCCCCCTTTGAAGTGCTATATGGACGTAAGTGTCGAACCCCTCTGAATTGGTCAGAAACTGGGGAACGACCACTCGTGGGTTCGGACATTATTCAACATGCCGAAGAGCAAGTTCGTATTGTACGGGAAAATCTCAAGGCGGCTCAGGACCGCCAGAAGAGCAACTATGATCGCGAACGATGGGGTTTGACTTATCAACCGGGCGATCAGGCTTATCTGCGTGTCACTCCCTTGAAGGGCACTCACCGTTTCGGAATCAAGGGCAAGCTAGCTCCTCGCTATATTGGTCCTTTCCGCATCATGGCTAGACGTGGACAGGTGGCATATAAATTGGAGTTGCCGCCACAATTCTCTCATATCCATGACGTCTTCCACGTGTCGCAGCTTCGAAAATGCTTCAAGGAATCTCCGCATCGCGCAGTGGATCACGAGATGCTCGAATTACAGGATGATCTATCTTATAAGGAGCATCCGATCCGCATTCTTGATGAAGCTGAACGTCGGACTCGTCAGAAGGTCACCAAGTTCCTAAAAATGCAGTGGTCAAATCATACAGAAGATGAAGCCACCTGGGAACGCGAGGATAACCTCCGTGCTGAATACCCCGATCCCTTCCCCTCTACTTCTTAATTCTCGGGACGAGAATTTCTTTTAGAGGAGGAGAATTTGTAACACCCCTGTTGTAATAGCACAGTGATCAACTGCTAATAATGCCAAGACATGTTCATTTGCAATGCTAATCACAGTGGTTAAATGGTCCAATTCAAATTTCCCTTTGAATTCAAATTTAAAACAAAAGTGCAAAATAAAGGTGCACCAAAGATGCTGCAAAAATGTTCCTCTTGTTGGCAATATTCCAAAACAAATGTGGTTGAGGAACACAACATCACCATCAACTTGAAATGGGCCAGAACAATTTGAACAGTGCCAAAACAGCACATTAAATGCCCTTTTCATTTTTAGAAAAATCCAAATGATCTCCAAAAATGCCCAAACTTTTTGTGGCAGTGCTGGATATTGCAATGTAAATATGTGACCTAGTTTCACATTTTTACTAATTCATTTGGTGGCTCAAAATAATGCAAAGCTGCTGCTGTTTATTTAAAATAGAAAAAGAAAAAGGAAAGAGGCACTGTGCACTGGGCCTAAGTGCACAGTGCCCCGAGCCAGCCCACCTAGCCTGTTTCTCTCACCTCCCTCTCTCGCTCCTTCGCCGTGTCGACGCCGCCGTGGTCGCGTGCGCTGCACCGGCCAAACGGCGACACCGCGACGCCGCGGCCATTCCGAGGGGATAAGGCCGCGCCCGAGCCATCTCCCCTGGTCACCGCCCTCACTCTCCCCTCTCTTTTCCTCCTCCACTTCTCTCCCTCGCTCACCCGCGCCATGGCCGAGAAGCTCGCCGCCGTGCCGTCTTGATCCGCCACGGCCAGCCGTCCCCTCGCCTCTCCGACCAGCTCGGCTGCTCTGCCAGCGTCTCCTCCTTCCTCTCCGACCGCTCGTTCGAGGAGGAGGCCTCGGCATTGACCGAATCGAACCGGTCCCCGTTTCGGGATCGCCGGCGATCACCGGTGCCACCGACCTCCCCCTGCGCTACTGATCGCTCGAGGGGCCTCCGTGAGCCCGCGCGGTGAGCTCCAGCCCTCCTCCCCTCTTCTTCCGTTCTCCTACGCGCCCGGAGCGACTGGTTCAGCCATGTCCGAACCGAGCTCCGCCGACGAGCTCGTTGCCGTCGCAGCGGTGGCCTTTGCGTCCCACCAAGCTCGCCAACGCGCTTGTAGCGTCGCGTAGATGCCGTACGAGCCAAGCACCGCTCGATTTGCTCACTGCCTCGCCGTTTGCAAGTTCACCAAAATTCGGGCCCCCGCCGTTCCCGTCACCGGCGACGGCTCCGGCCACCCTAGCTCGCCCGACCACCTGCACTGGATGCGCGGATGAATGCACGTTCGGACGCGACCGAAATCACCCGAAATGGTGGCCCGTAGCTCAATCCCGAGCCTCACTGGCGTACTGCCGCCACGGAGAGCTCGCCGGAGTGAGCTCCGGCGCCGGCGCCAGCGTAGCACGTGTGCGGCCCGCCCAGTGAGACTGACCAGTGGGTCCCGCAGCTGGTTTGACCGCGTTGACTCCGGTCAACGCGGGTCACTATTCACCGTAGACACTGACGTGTGGGCCTGGTAGATTAATTAACCGCTAAAGAATAATTAGTTAATTTAGTTAGTAAACTGACCCGCTGACAGTCTGGGCCCACTGCCTAAATAACCCATATTAGTTAAAATCAACTCTGTTAATTTCTTCTGAGACTGACAAGTGGGTCCCACCTGTCTGGTTTGACCAGTCAGCTGGTCAGCCGACCGCTGACGTCATGCCTGTGTCATCCTGACGTCATATTCCTTTTTAGGAAATTCTGTTAATTTAAATAATTTCAGAAAACTGTTTGAAACTTTGGAAAATCATAGAAAAATAATCGTAGCTCGGATCGAAAAACTTTCTACATGAAAGTTGCTCAGAATTTCGAGACGAATCCGGATACGGGGTCCGTTCGTCAGTCACACGTCCCTAGCACCACGAACACGTAACCGTTCCCCTCTTTTCATCTGTCCGAAATTCCGGACATCGGTGATACTTTCACGGATGATTTCCCCCTTCACCGGTGTCGCGTAGCACTGCGATAGAACACCGCTAGCTCTGCCAGTTGACGTGTCATGCACCTGCTGCTTTGTATTTACTCTTTCCTTCCCCCTTCTCTCTCGGTAGATTCTGGTGTCGACGCAACCCCGGTGATTGGCTACAGCACCGACCACTTTGCCTTTGCCGCCAAGCAACCAGGCAAGCCCCCCCTTTTTGATCATCTCGATATCGGGGGGGGGGGGGGGGGGGGGGGGGGGGGGGGGGGGGGGGGGGGGGGGGGGGGGGGGGGGGGGGGGGGGGGGGGGGGGGGGGGGGGGGGGGGGGGGGGGGGGGGGGGGGGGGGGGGGGGGGGGGGGGGGGGGGGGGGGGGGGGGGGGGGGGGGGGGGGGGGGGGGGGGGGGGGGGGGGGGGGGGGGGGGGGGGGGGGGGGGGGGGGGGGGGGGGGGGGGGGGGGGGGGGGGGGGGGGGGGGGGGGGGGGGGGGGGGGGGGGGGGGGGGGGGGGGGGGGGGGGGGGGGGGGGGGGGGGGGGGGGGGGGGGGGGGGGGGGGGGGGGGGGGGGGGGGGGGGGGGGGGGGGGGGGGGGGGGGGGGGGGGGGGGGGGGGGGGGGGGGGGGGGGGGGGGGGGGGGGGGGGGGGGGGGGGGGGGGGGGGGGGGGGGGGGGGGGGGGGGGGGGGGGGGGGGGGGGGGGGGGGGGGGGGGGGGGGGGGGGGGGGGGGGGGGGGGGGGGGGGGGGGGGGGGGGGGGGGGGGGGGGGGGGGGGGGGGGGGGGGGGGGGGGGGGGGGGGGGGGGGGGGGGGGGGGGGGGGGGGGGGGGGGGGGGGGGGGGGGGGGGGGGGGGGGGGGGGGGGGGGGGGGGGGGGGGGGGGGGGGGGGGGGGGGGGGGGGGGGGGGGGGGGGGGGGGGGGGGGGGGGGGGGGGGGGGGGGGGGGGGGGGGGGGGGGGGGGGGGGGGGGGGGGGGGGGGGGGGGGGGGGGGGGGGGGGGGGGGGGGGGGGGGGGGGGGGGGGGGGGGGGGGGGGGGGGGGGGGGGGGGGGGGGGGGGGGGGGGGGGGGGGGGGGGGGGGGGGGGGGGGGGGGGGGGGGGGGGGGGGGGGGGGGGGGGGGGGGGGGGGGGGGGGGGGGGGGCGATAGCCGGTCCTACGGTAAAGGACACTCGGAGTTGTATCCCGATCGATACAGCTAGAACTTGGATGATACCTGGATATGTGGCTCCGGGATCGCTTTCTCGCCGGGAGTCGAGGAAAGATCTCTGGGCGAGACTGTTACTTGTTACCGCTACTGCTACTTTACTTATGTTATCCTGTACCCCTCTATTGCTGCAAGACGATGAAGATGCTGAAGATGCTAGTCTTCGATAGGACTAGGCCTTCTCTCTATTCTGGCATTTCTGTAGCCCAGACCACATATTCAGCCTTCCCTTGATAATATACATATGTAGTGTAGATCCTTGCTTGCTGAGTACTTCGCAATACTCACGGTTGCTTTGTTTTCCTTTTCTCCCTTATCAGTTGTCGTGACCAGTTGACGGAGCCCCTGAGATCGCTCCCCGCCGACGACCATTTCTACCACCCTGAGGAGGTTGCTTCTTCGAGAAGGCCGACGACCAGGAGTAGGTTTGGAAGGTCCCAGGCAGGAGGCATGCGCCTTTCGATCGTAGCTTTTGTTCTGCCCCGCCTTCTTGTGGGCCTTGCTGTCTTTCTTTTATATCTGTACTCAGATATCTAACGCTTCCGCTGATGCTTGTATGTCATCAAGCTTTGTATTCGAGCCCTCGAGGCCCTGGCTTGTAATAAATGCTTGTATGACTTTATTTATGTTTTAGAGTTGTGTTGTGATATCTTCAAGTGAGTCCTTAGGCTTGATCGTGTGCATTTGCGTGTATGAATAGTGCACGATTAAGCCGGGGGCGTCACAGGTTGGTATCAGAGCCGACTGCCTCTAGGACATCCCCTTTCCAACTCCTTGGCCGAAGTTGAGTCTAGAGGTCCAAAACTGTTTTACTAACCTGGCTGTGTGGCTTACGGGCCCACGTCGCCAACTGGGTGGTATTAGGATCTTTTACTCCTCGTCCTTACTCTGGGAACTCTCATCTTTCTTCCTTTCGGGTTAATTTTTTTACTGAATCTAACATTAGGTTCTCGTAATCACATCCATCCGGAGTTCTGAAATATTCCCCCCTTGCTTCAAGATTTCGGGCCAGGTTCTGCTTACAGGATCCTTTTATCGAGGGCACCCTGTGTTGTCACTTGCAGATTCCTCGCTTCAACAGTTTTCTCCGACGTTGATGTAGCCTTTGCTATGTCTCGTTGTGTACTTCCTTACCGCGTGCCTGCGCGCCGCCTAGTTGTCTAACCTTCCCCTTTCAGCCGTCGTAATGCCGGATTATAACCGAGACTATGTGTGTGGATCTGAATGTCCGCCAATCACTTTCTCCTCTATGTGAGGGCAACCCCTTGGATCTAGATCTTGGAGTTCTTGGTGTTCTCCTCTTTGTTCTTCCTCTCATTTTCCTCCATAGCATTAGTTGTTGTGGTGGGATTTGGGAGAGAAGGACTTGGGCACTCCGTGTGCCCTTGCCATTGCATTTGGTCCATAGGTTTGAGTTCCCCACGGTGATACGTGGAAGTGAAGGTGAGAAGCTTATTACTCTTGGGTGTTTGGGCACCCTAGAGCTTGTTCCTCTTGGGTGCTTTGGTTCCCTAGATGGTTGGTGTCGCGGAGCTCAATCATTATGGTGGAAAGCTCCGGGACAAGCGTCGGGGTCTCCAATTAAGTTGTGTAGATTGCCCCGAGCAATTTGTACGGGTTTCGGTAACCGCCCCCAAGGGTTGCCAAATTGTACGGGTTCGATGACCGCCCCCAAGGGTTGCCATTTGTACGGGCTCGGTGACCGCCCTCAAGGGTCCCTTAGTGGAATCACGGCATGTTGCATTGTGCGAGGGCGTGAGGAGATTACGGTGGCCCTGGTGGTTTCTTGGGGAGCATTGTGCCTCCACACCGCTCCAAACAGAGATTAGCATCCGCAAGGGTGTGAACTTCGGGATACATCATCGTCTCTGTGTGCCTCAGTTATCTCTTACCCAAGCCCTTTACTTATGCATTTTACTTTGTGATAGACATAGTTTTTCATGCTATATATCTTGCTATGACCTAGTTGTTTATCTTGCTTAGCATAAGTTGTTGGTGCACATAGGTGAGCGTAGTTGTTTTAGGTTTTGTACTTGACAAATTAAACGCTAGTTTTATTTCGCATTTGTTCAAGCCTAAACCGTAATTATTTTAAAGCGCCTATTCACCCCCCCCCCCCGCGACATCCACCATCTTTCAACCTTTTCCCACTCATTACTTGCATCTAGTAGATTGGATCTTGCTTTTATTCGTTCTCTCATAGGAATTTTTTTTGTTTTCCTTGCAACGAATCCCTACAGTGGTATCAGAGCCCCGTCTGTGCGTAGATGCTATGCACGAGTAGAACACAATTTTATTGTGGGCATTGATGTTCATGTTGCTACCCTCCCTTGTTTTTTGGATTTGAAGGGATAGTGGGATGTAGCGGCCTGGACCAACATTATTTGTCCACGCACAAAAGACCGGTTCCACGCTTGACATGTAACATATATTGCATTAGCGGCTGGCGGGTGTCTGTCTCTCGCACTATAGTTAAAATCTGATTTTACAATGGCGGTCCTGAAAAGGTTAAAAGGCAAATTGTATATCATCGTTGTGGCTTTGCGTGGGTAAGAACGGTTCTTCGGGGAAGCATTGGTCGCTTCGGCTTCAAACTTGACCCGTTCCCACTCGGAACCACGATTCTTCCTCGGAGATGATCCGGTTTTTAAGTAGTGTACATCACAGTTTTTGTAAAACTTTCTCAAGTTTTTTACCACAACTTCAGGTGTCATATTATGACATCAGGCCATGTATTTCTCATCACACCATGCCACATGTCCATCACGACGGTCTGAGGCTGCGTGCTGGAAGAATTAAAGTGTTGCTTCGCAGTGTGCTGCTGAAGGTCTGAGTGTACGTGTCAATGCTCGATGACCCATTTCCTCACGACGGTCTGAGGCTGCGTGCTGGAAGAATTAAATTGTTGCTTCGCAGTGTGCTGCTGAAGGTCTGAGTGTACGTGTCAATGCTCGATGACCCATTTCCTCCTTCCGGTGATTTCTTTCAACACGTGACATTATGTTTTCTGTCTCCCCACGGGTCGTCTCCTTGCTGAGAGGATACATAAGGGAGAGATTATGCAAAAGAGAATGGTTACGCACTCTACACATTGGTCTGTACTCTTACATACTTGCCAAGTTCTAATTGATTTAGTTAATGCCATGTTAGACACTACTGGTTTGTTTAATGCTGTTTTAGACACTGCTAATTTATCCTAGCAATGGGACAACGGCTGCAGGGAGGGCGCGGCGAGTGGTGGCTTTCTGCGGCGCTCGAAGGCCGGCGTGCTTCTGGTGTTCTGTCTCGTGTCCCGGCGCTGCCCGCTGTGTGGTGCCGCTCGGCCCAGGCGCTGCGGAATCACACTGCAGCGGGGCTCGGCGGCGCGTCTCCGATGCGCGCGACGGCAGGGCTCGACGTGCGGCGGCTTATGTCTCGGCCACCGCACGCGACGGTGGTGTGGTTCCGTCCCGGCCGGCGTGCCACGGGACGGTTTGTTCGGCTGCGGCGAGATGGACGGCGAAAGCTGTTCCTGGATTATTTCCGGGCCGACGATGGCGACGTCTTTGGGTGTCGTTACCTTGTTGAAGGTGTCGTTGATGCCATTCTCGCCTACCTGCCCGCTGCTGATAACCCACAAGTATAGGGGGTCGTTTCTAGCCCTTTTCGATAAATAAGAGTGTCGAACCCAACAATGAGCTAAAGGTAGAACAAATATTTCCTCAAGTTCTATCGACCACCGATACAACTCTACGCACGCTTAACGTTTGCTTTACCTAGAACAAGAATAAAAATAGAAGTACTTTGTAGGTGTGGTAGGATAGTTTTGCAAGAAAATAAAGAACGTGAAAATAAAAGTTAGGTGCTGTTTAGATAAAGAAGCAATTAAATTAGTAAAACGAGTGTGGATAGGTGGTGGTAGGATTTGCGGAATTATCCCTTAGCAATTGACTACGTTACTAGACCGATAGCAAGTTTTTATGTGGGAGAGGCCACTGCTAGCATGTCGTCCCTTACTTGGAATTCTATGCACTTATGATTGGAACTATTAGCAAACATCCGCAACGGCTAACGTTCATTAAGGTAAAACCCAACCACAGCATTAACATATATATTGGTCCCCCTTCAATCCCGTATGCATCAATTTCTATGTTTACGCTGAAGCTGCTGTCACCCTTGCCCTCCAATGCATAGTCCTATCAACATACAACTAACCCTATGGTGTGATCCACACGCGCGCTCATATGATGGGCATCAAATGACAGCAACATAAGCACAAGTAAATTAAACCAACCATAGCAATTCATCAATTACCGATAGGACAACAAAAATCTACTCAGACATCATAAGACGGCAACATATCATTGGATAATAATATGAAGCATAAAGCACCATGTTCAAGTAGAGGGTACATCGGGTTGCGGGAGAGTGGACCGCTAAATATAGATGGGGGAAGGTGATGGAGTTGTTGGTGAAAATGACGGAGTTGTTGGAGTAGATCGCCGTCGCACGATGATTGCCGAGAGAGGGAGAGAGCCCCCCTACTTCTTCTTCTTCCTTGGCCTCCTCCCTTGATGGGAGAAGAGTTCCCCCTCTGGTCCATGGCCGCCATGGCGACGGAGGGGCAGGAGCCCCTCCTAGATTGGATCTCTCTCTTTGTTCTCTTCTGTTTCGCGTTCCTGTTTTTTGGCTGAAAACCGTTTCTTATATTCCCGGAGATCCGTAACTCCGATTGCGCTGAGATTTTAACACGATTTTTTTCCGGATATAACCTTCATTGCACCCGAAGTAGAGCTCCAACCGACTTATGTGGAGGGCACAACCCACCACCACGCGCCTGGGCCCTGGGGCGCGCCCTGGGATATCGTGGTGGCTGTGGGCACCCATTTGCGTTGATTCCAACTCCCAAAAATCACGTATATTGCAAGATAATTCTTCATAAATTTTTATCACGTTTGGACTTCGTTTGATATGGATATTCTGCGAAATAAAAAACATGCAACAAACAGGAACTGGCACTGGGCACTGGATCAATAGATTAGTCCAATAAATCATATAAATTGTTACCAAAAGTATGTAAAAGTTGTATAATATTGGCCTGGAAAAATAAAAAATTATAGATACGACGGAGACGTATCAGCTACTCCGGGGGAAACCTTAGGTCCGGGTTGCCGGATTGTCTCCAAGGTGGGATGGCACGATCTTGATGTACCACGAGTTTGTTAATATAGTTGGATCATATGGTGTTTTTCCCTCTCTATCTTTTTGTGATGAATTGAGGTTTTACCTTTGAGCTTTCACTATTATTGGATCGAATACTTTTATGGATTTGAGAACACTTGATGTATGTCTTGCATATGAATACCCGTGGTGACAATGGGGTATTATAATGATTCACTTGATATATGTTTTGGTCATGACATCTTCTTTCGCCATGCGATCAATGGCTCCGTGATGGGCTATTTGCTTGGGGGGGGGGGGGGGGGGGGGGGGGGGGGGGGGGGGGGGGGGGGGGGGGGGGGGGGGGGGGGGGGGGGGGGGGGGGGGGGGGGGGGGGGGGGGGGGGGGGGGGGGGGGGGGGGGGGGGGGGGGGGGGGGGGGGGGGGGGGGGGGGGGGGGGGGGGGGGGGGGGGGGGGGGGGGGGGGGGGGGGGGGGGGGGGGGGGGGGGGGGGGGGGGGGGGGGGGGGGGGGGGGGGGGGGGGGGGGGGGGGGGGGGGGGGGGGGGGGGGGGGGGGGGGGGGGGGGGGGGGGGGGGGGGGGGGGGGGGGGGGGGGGGGGGGGGGGGGGGGGGGGGGGGGGGGGGGGGGGGGGGGGGGGGGGGGGGGGGGGGGGGGGGGGGGGGGGGGGGGGGGGGGGGGGGGGGGGGGGGGGGGGGGGGGGGGGGGGGGGGGGGGGGGGGGGGGGGGGGGGGGGGGGGGGGGGGGGGGGGGGGGGGGGGGGGGGGGGGGGGGGGGGGGGGGGGGGGGGGGGGGGGGGGGGGGGGGGGGGGGGGGGGGGGGGGGGGGGGGGGGGGGGGGGGGGGGGGGGGGGGGGGGGGGGGGGGGGGGGGGGGGGGGGGGGGGGGGGGGGGGGGGGGGGGGGGGGGGGGGGGGGGGGGGGGGGGGGGGGGGGGGGGGGGGGGGGGGGGGGGGGGGGGGGGGGGGGGGGGGGGGGGGGGGGGGGGGGGGGGGGGGGGGGGGGGGGGGGGGGGGGGGGGGGGGGGGGGGGGGGGGGGGGGGGGGGGGGGGGGGGGGGGGGGGGGGGGGGGGGGGGGGGGGGGGGGGGGGGGGGGGGGGGGGGGGGGGGGGGGGGGGGGGGGGGGGGGGGGGGGGGGGGGGGGGGGGGGGGGGGGGGGGGGGGGGGGGGGGGGCAAAGCAAAAGAAAATTTAGTGCGAGGAAAAACTCGGCAAAGACCTAGCGCTCGGCAAAGAAGGCACTTTGCCGAGTACACGGCAGACAGAACTTGACAAACACCAGTGCTCTCGGCAAAGGACTAGAAACATGTCCTTGGTTGCCGTAGTAAACAGGGAGTTGATGGCGTTGCAATGTTTGCCGAGTTGGGTACTCGGCAAAGAATTTGTGATGTTAGTACGTTTCCCTTTGTCGAGTGGGGTACTCGGCAAAGCTTTTTTCTTTAATTTTGGTTTCTTTTGTTGTATATTATTTATTTGCTTTCGTTCTTTTATTATTTTCTTTCATTCTCTATTATTGGCAATTAATGTATATAATTTAAATATAAAGAATTTCAAACCTCAGGGTACCAAGACTCAACCCTGAACATTGAGCTTATTGATTTTTATTTCTAAAAAATGCACAAGTCAGAGAAATACATGGCCTGATGTCATAATATGACACCTGAAGTTGTGGTAAAAAACTTGAGAAAGTTTTACAAAAACTGTGATGTATACTACTTAAAAACCGGATCATCTCCGAGGAAGAATCATGGTTCCGAGTGGGAACGGGTCAAGTTTGAAGCCGAAGCGACCAATGCTTCCCCGAAGAACCGTTCTTACCTACGCAAAGCCACAACGGTGATATACAATTTGCCTTTTAACCTTTTCAGGACC
Source organism: Thinopyrum obtusiflorum (assembly GCA_036873465.1). Classification (NCBI taxonomy): domain Eukaryota; kingdom Viridiplantae; phylum Streptophyta; class Magnoliopsida; order Poales; family Poaceae; genus Thinopyrum; species Thinopyrum obtusiflorum. The sequence continues at coordinate 12,998 of JAAAWM010008416.1, forward strand.
GCCATTGTAAAATAAGATTTTAACTATAGTGCGAGAGACAGACACCCGCCAGCCGCTAATGCAATACAAGTTACATGTCAAGCGCGGAACCGGTCTCTTGTGCGTGGACAAATAAAGTTGGTCCAGGCCGCTTCATCCCACTATCCCTCCAAATCCAAAAAACAAGGGAGGGTAGCAACATGAACATCAACGCCCACAATAAAATTGTGTTCTACTCGTGCATAGCATCTACGCACAGACGGGGCTCTGATACCACTGTAGGGATTCGTTGCAAGGAAAACAAAAAAAATTCCTATGAGAGAACGAATAAAAGCAAGATCCAATCTACTAGATGCAAGTAATGAGTGGGAAAAGGTTGAAAGATGGTGGATGTCGCCGGGGGGGGGGAGGGGTTGAAAAGGCACTTTAAAATAATTACGGTTTAGACTTGAACAAATGCGGAATAAAACTAGCGTTTAATTTGTCAAGCACAAAAACTAAAACAACTAGGCTCACCTATGTGCACCAACAATTTATGCTAAGCAAGATAAACAACTAGATCATAGCAAGATATATAACATGAAAAACTATGTCTATCACAAAGTAAAATGCATAAGTAAAGGGCTCGGGTAAGAGATAACTGAGGCACGCAGAGACGATGATGTATCCGGAAGTTCACACCCTTGCGGATGCTAATCTCTGTTTGGAGCGGTGTGGAGGCACAATGCTCCCCAAGAAACCACTAGGGCCACCATAATCTCTTCACGCCATCGCATAATGCAAGATGCCGTGATTCCACTAAGGGACCCTTGAGGGCGGTCACTGAACCTGTACAAATGGCAACCCTTGGGGGCGGTCATCGAACCCGTACACTTTGGCAACCCTTGGGGGCGGTTACCGAAACCCGTACAAATTGCTCGGGGCAATCTACACAACTTAATTGGAGACCCCGACACTTGTCCCGGAGCT
>JAAAWM010008417.1:0-13958 GCA_036873465.1 Thinopyrum obtusiflorum
TCCTTGTTGCAATCCGTGTTAAATTCTCCTCATGCTTATGATCAAAATAAGGCTTTTACTAAACATATCGTTGATGCTTTAATGCAATCTTATGAAGAAAAGCTTGAACTAGAAGTTTCTATTCCTAGAAAACTTTATGATGAGTGGGAACCTACTATTAAAATTAAGATTAAATATCATGAATGCTATGCTTTATGTGATTTGGGTGCTAGTGTTTCCACGATTCCCAAAACTTTGTGTGATGTGTTAGGTTTCCGTGATCTTGATGATTGTTCTTTAAATTTGCATCTTGCGGATTCCACCATTAAGAAACCTATGGGAAGGATTAATGATGTTCTTATTGTTGCAAATAGAAATTATGTACCCGTAGATTTTATTGTTCTTGATATAGATTGCAATCCTACATGTCCTATTATTCTTGGTAGACCTTTCCTTAGAACGATTGGTGCAATTATTGATATGAAAGAAGGAAATATTAGATTCCAATTTCCATTAAGGAAAGGCATGGAACACTTTCCTAGGAATAAAATTAAATTACCTGATGAATATATTATGAGAGCCACTTATGGATTGCATACCAAAGATGACAATACCTAGATCTATTCTTGTTTTATGCCTAGCTAGGGGCGTTAAACGATAGCGCTTGTTGGGAGGCAACCCAATTTTATTTTTGTTCCTTGTTTTTTGTTCCTGTTTAGTAATAAATAATTCATCTATCCTCTATTTAGATGTGTTTTATGTTTTAATTAGTGTTTGTGCCAAGTAGAACCAATAGGATCTTCTTGGGTGATAGTTGTTTGATCTTGCTGAAAAAGACAGAAACTTTGCGCTCACGAAAATAATTGTTAAAATTCACCAGAACGTGATAAAATACCAATTATTTTTTGTAGTAGATCAATATACAAATTATCCAGGTTATCCTAGTTTTTCAGAATTTTTGGAGTTCCATAAGTATTCGAACAAATCATATTTCTACAGACTGTTCTGTTTTTGACAGATTCTGTTTTTCGTGTGTTGTTTGCTTATTTTGATGAATCTATGGCTAGTATCGGGGGGTATGAACCATAGAGAAGTTGGAATACAGTAGGTATAACACCAATATAAATAAAGAATGACTTCATTACAGTACCTTAAAGTTCTGGTTTGTTTTCTTATACTAACGGAGCTCATGAGATTTTCTGTTGAGTTTTGTGTTGTGAAGTTTTCAAGTTTTTGGGTAAAGATTTGATGGATTTTGGAACAAGGAGTGGCAAGATCCTAAGCTTGGGGATGCCCAAGGCACTCCAAGGTAAAATTCAAGGACAACGAAAAACCTAAGCTTGGGGATGCCCCGGAAGGCATCCCCTCTTTCGTCTTCGTCTATCGGGGGGGGGGGGGGGGGGGGGGGGGGGGGGGGGGGGGGGGGGGGGGGGGGGGGGGGGGGGGGGGGGGGGGGGGGGGGGGGGGGGGGGGGGGGGGGGGGGGGGGGGGGGGGGGGGGGGGGGGGGGGGGGGGGGGGGGGGGGGGGGGGGGGGGGGGGGGGGGGGGGGGGGGGGGGGGGGGGGGGGGGGGGGGGGGGGGGGGGGGGGGGGGGGGGGGGGGGGGGGGGGGGGGGGGGGGGGGGGGGGGGGGGGGGGGGGGGGGGGGGGGGGGGGGGGGGGGGGGGGGGGGGGGGGGGGGGGGGGGGGGGGGGGGGGGGGGGGGGGGGGGGGGGGGGGGGGGGGGGGGGGGGGGGGGGGGGGGGGGGGGGGGGGGGGGGGGGGGGGGGGGGGGGGGGGGGGGGGGGGGGGGGGGGGGGGGGGGGGGGGGGGGGGGGGGGGGGGGGGGGGGGGGGGGGGGGGGGGGGGGGGGGGGGGGGGGGGGGGGGGGGGGGGGGGGGGGGGGGGGGGGGGGGGGGGGGGGGGGGGGGGGGGGGGGGGGGGGGGGGGGGGGGGGGGGGGGGGGGGGGGGGGGGGGGGGGGGGGGGGGGGGGGGGGGGGGGGGGGGGGGGGGGGGGGGGGGGGGGGGGGGGGGGGGGGGGGGGGGGGGGGGGGGGGGGGGGGGGGGGGGGGGGGGGGGGGGGGGGGGGGGGGGGGGGGGGGGGGGGGGGGGGGGGGGGGGGGGGGGGGGGGGGGGGGGGGGGGGGGGGGGGGGGGGGGGGGGGGGGGGGGGGGGGGGGGGGGGGGGGGGGGGGGGGGGGGGGGGGGGGGGGGGGGGGGGGGGGGGGGGGGGGGGGGGGGGGGGGGGGGGGGGGGGGGGGGGGGGGGGGGGGGGGGGGGGGGGGGGGGGGGGGGGGGGGGGGGGGGGGGGGGGGGGGGGGGGGGGGGGGGGGGGGGGGGGGGGGGGGGGGGGGGGGGGGGGGGGGGGGGGGGGGGGGGGGGGGGGGGGGGGGGGGGGGGGGGGGGGGGGGGGGGGGGGGGGGGGGGGGGGGGGGGGGGGGGGGGGGGGGGGGGGGGGGGGGGGGGGGGGGGGGGGGGGGGGGGGGGGGGGGGGGGGGGGGGGGGGGGGGGGGGGGGGGGGGGGGGGGGGGGGGGGGGGGGGGGGGGGGGGGGGGGGGGGGGGGGGGGGGGGGGGGGGGGGGGGGGGGGGGGGGGGGGGGGGGGGGGGGGGGGGGGGGGGGGGGGGGGGGGGGGGGGGGGGGGGGGGGGGGGGGGGGGGGGGGGGGGGGGGGGGGGGGGGGGGGGGGGGGGGGGGGGGGGGGGGGGGGGGGGGGTTATGTTGACAATGAAAGCATACCTCTCAAAATTATTTTCATCTCTATTTCAAAATCGAGCTCTGGCACCTCTGCAAATCCCTGCTTCCCTCTGCGAAGGGCCTATCTTTTACTTTCATGCAAGAGTCAGTAGTATTCCTTCTCATTCCTACCTACTCTTTAGTTGGCAAGCATCGTGTGTTGGGGAAAGATCTAAGCATATATGGCCATGCAAATATATTTGATCATGAATTATTATTGTTGACAATTATCTATATGATAAGTGAGTTGGGAGGCGAAACACTAAGCCCCTATCTTTCTCTGTGTTCGATGGATGCTATTTGTTCTAAGAATATGCTTTGAGTGGTAGCAATCGGGGGGGGGGGGGGGGGGGGACACAGTACATTAATGCAAAGATTCAAAGTTCAATCACACCTGAATTTATTACACGATTCTCATATCGAGTGGGGGGGGGGGGGGGGGGGGGGGGGGGGGGGGGGGGGGGGGGGGGGGGGGGGGGGGGGGGGGGGGGGGGGGGGGGGGGGGGGGGGGGGGGGGGGGGGGGGGGGTTGCGTGAGTGTTAGCAATTGTAGAAGACTATATGATAGTTGAGTATGTGGAGTTTGCTAAATCAAAGCTCTGACATAGACCCTTCCTGAAAATAAGATGAATTGTAATTGTTTGATGACTGAGAATGAAGTTTGCTAGTTTTCAAGAAAGTTTATGGTCTATGCTTTAACATGTGAATAGCTTGTTACTTGATCTTGAGAAGTTTTATGAGATGAACTACTGTTATGACATATGGGGGGGGGGGGGGGGGGGGGGGGGGGGGGGGGGGGGGGGGGGGGGGGGGGGGGGGGGGGGGGGGGGGGGGGGGGGGGGGGGGGGGGGGGGGGGGGGGGGGGGGGGGGGGGGGGGGGGGGGGGGGGGGGGGGGGGGGGGGGGGGGGGGGGGGGGGGGGGGGGGGGGGGGGGGGGGGGGGGGGGGGGGGGGGGGGGGGGGGGGGGGGGGGGGGGGGGGGGGGGGGGGGGGGGGGGGGGGGGGGGGGGGGGGGGGGGGGGGGGGGGGGGGGGGGGGGGGGGGGGGGGGGGGGGGGGGGGGGGGGGGGGGGGGGGGGGGGGGGGGGGGGGGGGGGGGGGGGGGGGGGGGGGGGGGGGGGGGGGGGGGGGGGGGGGGGGGGGGGGGGGGGGGGGGGGGGGGGGGGGGGGGGGGGGGGGGGGGGGGGGGGGGGGGGGGGGGGGGGGGGGGGGGGGGGGGGGGGGGGGGGGGGGGGGGGGGGGGGGGGGGGGGGGGGGGGGGGGGGGGGGGGGGGGGGGGGGGGGGGGGGGGGGGGGGGGGGGGGGGGGGGGGGGGGGGGGGGGGGGGGGGGGGGGGGGGGGGGGGGGGGGGGGGGGGGGGGGGGGGGGGGGGGGGGGGGGGGGGGGGGGGGGGGGGGGGGGGGGGGGGGGGGGGGGGGGGGGGGGGGGGGGGGGGGGGGGGGGGGGGGGGGGGGGGGGGGGGGGGGGGGGGGGGGGGGGGGGGGGGGGGGGGGGGGGGGGGGGGGGGGGGGGGGGGGGGGGGGGGGGGGGGGGGGGGGGGGGGGGGGGGGGGGGGGGGGGGGGGGGGGGGGGGGGGGGGGGGGGGGGGGGGGGGGGGGGGGGGGGGGGGGGGGGGGGGGGGGGGGGGGGGGGGGGGGGGGGGGGGGGGGGGGGGGGGGGGGGGGGGGGGGGGGGGGGGGGGGGGGGGGGGGGGGGGGGGGGGGGGGGGGGGGGGGGGGGGGGGGGGGGGGGGGGGGGGGGGGGGGGGGGGGGGGGGGGGGGGGGGGGGGGGGGGGGGGGGGGGGGGGGGGGGGGGGGGGGGGGGGGGGGGGGGGGGGGGGGGGGGGGGGGGGGGGGGGGGGGGGGGGGGGGGGGGGGGGGGGGGGGGGGGGGGGGGGGGGGGGGGGGGGGGGGGGGGGGGGGGGGGGGGGGGGGGGGGGGGGGGGGGGGGGGGGGGGGGGGGGGGGGGGGGGGGGGGGGGGGGGGGGGGGGGGGGGGGGGGGGGGGGGGGGGGGGGGGGGGGGGGGGGGGGGGGGGGGGGGGGGGGGGGGGGGGGGGGGGGGGGGGGGGGGGGGGGGGGGGGGGGGGGGGGGGGGGGGGGGGGGGGGGGGGGGGGGGGGGGGGGGGGGGGGGGGGGGGGGGGGGGGGGGGGGGGGGGGGGGGGGGGGGGGGGGGGGGGGGGGGGGGGGGGGGGGGGGGGGGGGGGGGGGGGGGGGGGGGGGGGGGGGGGGGGGGGGGGGGGGGGGGGGGGGGGGGGGGGGGGGGGGGGGGGGGGGGGGGGGGGGGGGGGGGGGGGGGGGGGGGGGGGGGGGGGGGGGGGGGGGGGGGGGGGGGGGGGGGGGGGGGGGGGGGGGGGGGGGGGGGGGGGGGGGGGGGGGGGGGGGGGGGGGGGGGGGGGGGGGGGGGGGGGGGGGGGGGGGGGGGGGGGGGGGGGGGGGGGGGGGGGGGGGGGGGGGGGGGGGGGGGGGGGGGGGGGGGGGGGGGGGGGGGGGGGGGGGGGGGGGGGGGGGGGGGGGGGGGGGGGGGGGGGGGGGGGGGGGGGGGGGGGGGGGGGGGGGGGGGGGGGGGGGGGGGGGGGGGGGGGGGGGGGGGGGGGGGGGGGGGGGGGGGGGGGGGGGGGGGGGGGGGGGGGGGGGGGGGGGGGGGGGGGGGGGGGGGGGGGGGGGGGGGGGGGGGGGGGGGGGGGGGGGGGGGGGGGGGGGGGGGGGGGGGGGGGGGGGGGGGGGGGGGGGGGGGGGGGGGGGGGGGGGGGGGGGGGGGGGGGGGGGGGGGGGGGGGGGGGGGGGGGGGGGGGGGGGGGGGGGGGGGGGGGGGGGGGGGGGGGGGGGGGGGGGGGGGGGGGGGGGGGGGGGGGGGGGGGGGGGGGGGGGGGGGGGGGGGGGGGGGGGGGGGGGGGGGGGGGGGGGGGGGGGGGGGGGGGGGGGGGGGGGGGGGGGGGGGGGGGGGGGGGGGGGGGGGGGGGGGGGGGGGGGGGGGGGGGGGGGGGGGGGGGGGGGGGGGGGGGGGGGGGGGGGGGGGGGGGGGGGGGGGGGGGGGGGGGGGGGGGGGGGGGGGGGGGGGGGGGGGGGGGGGGGGGGGGGGGGGGGGGGGGGGGGGGGGGGGGGGGGGGGGGGGGGGGGGGGGGGGGGGGGGGGGGGGGGGGGGGGGGGGGGGGGGGGGGGGGGGGGGGGGGGGGGGGGGGGGGGGGGGGGGGGGGGGGGGGGGGGGGGGGGGGGGGGGGGGGGGGGGGGGGGGGGGGGGGGGGGGAATTTTCAGCAAGATCAAATAACTACCATCCAAGAAGATCCTATAGGTTTAACTTGGCACAAACACTAATTAAAGCATAAAAACAAATCTAACCAGAGGCTAGATCAAAGATTTATTACTAACCAGAAGCAAAAGGCAAAAAACTAAAATAAAATTGGGTTGCTTCCCAACAAGCGCTATCGTTTAACGCCCCTAGCTAGGCATAAAAGCAAGGATAGATCTAAGTATTGCCATCTTTGGTAGGCAATCCATAAGTGGCTCTCATAATAGATTCATAAGGTTATTTTATTTTATTTCTAGGAAAGTGTTCCATGCCTTTATTTAATGGAAATTGGTATCTAATATTCCCTTCCTTCATATCAATAATTGCACCGATCGTTCTAAGGAAAGGTCTACCAAGAATAATTGGACATGAAGGATTGCAATCTATATCAAGAACAATGAAATCTACGGGAACATAGTTCCTATTTACAACAATAAGAACATCATTAATTCTTCCCATAGGTTTCTTAATAGTGGAATCCGCAAGGTGCAAGTTGGAAGAACAATCATCAAATTCACGGAAACCTAGCATATCACACAAAGTTTTTGGAATCATGGAAACACTAGCACCCAAAGGGGGGGGGGGGGGGGGGGGGGGGGGGGGGGGGGGGGGGGGGGGGGGGGGGGGGGGGGGGGGGGGGGGGGGGGGGGGGGGGGGGGGGGGGGGGGGGGGGGGGGGGGGGGGGGGGGGGGGGGGGGGGGGGGGGGGGGGGGGGGGGGGGGGGGGGGGGGGGGGGGGGGGGGGGGGGGGGGGGGGGGGGGGGGGGGGGGGGGGGGGGGGGGGGGGGGGGGGGGGGGGGGGGGGGGGGGGGGGGGGGGGGGGGGGGGGGGGGGGGGGGGGGGGGGGGGGGGGGGGGGGGGGGGGGGGGGGGGGGGGGGGGGGGGGGGGGGGGGGGGGGGGGGGGGGGGGGGGGGGGGGGGGGGGGGGGGGGGGGGGGGGGGGGGGGGGGGGGGGGGGGGGGGGGGGGGGGGGGGGGGGGGGGGGGGGGGGGGGGGGGGGGGGGGGGGGGGGGGGGGGGGGGGGGGGGGGGGGGGGGGGGGGGGGGGGGGGGGGGGGGGGGGGGGGGGGGGGGGGGGGGGGGGGGGGGGGGGGGGGGGGGGGGGGGGGGGGGGGGGGGGGGGGGGGGGGGGGGGGGGGGGGGGGGGGGGGGGGGGGGGGGGGGGGGGGGGGGGGGGGGGGGGGGGGGGGGGGGGGGGGGGGGGGGGGGGGGGGGGGGGGGGGGGGGGGGGGGGGGGGGGGGGGGGGGGGGGGGGGGGGGGGGGGGGGGGGGGGGGGGGGGGGGGGGGGGGGGGGGGGGGGGGGGGGGGGGGGGGGGGGGGGGGGGGGGGGGGGGGGGGGGGGGGGGGGGGGGGGGGGGGGGGGGGGGGGGGGGGGGGGGGGGGGGGGGGGGGGGGGGGGGGGGGGGGGGGGGGGGGGGGGGGGGGGGGGGGGGGGGGGGGGGGGGGGGGGGGGGGGGGGGGGGGGGGGGGGGGGGGGGGGGGGGGGGGGGGGGGGGGGGGGGGGGGGGGGGGGGGGGGGGGGGGGGGGGGGGGGGGGGGGGGGGGGGGGGGGGGGGGGGGGGGGGGGGGGGGGGGGGGGGGGGGGGGGGGGGGGGGGGGGGGGGGGGGGGGGGGGGGGGGGGGGGGGGGGGGGGGGGGGGGGGGGGGGGGGGGGGGGGGGGGGGGGGGGGGGGGGGGGGGGGGGGGGGGGGGGGGGGGGGGGGGGGGGGGGGGGGGGGGGGGGGGGGGGGGGGGGGGGGGGGGGGGGGGGGGGGGGTACCAAAAATATTATATCTATCAGATCTCACTCTCGTAAGTGACCATGAAGGACTTGACAACCCCTAATCGCGTTGGTTGCGAGTAGCTATCGCTTTGTGCATGTACGAGGGACTTGAGCGTGGGCTCCTACTGGATTGATAACTTGGTTCTCAAAAACTGAGGGAAATACTTACGCTACTCTGCTGCATCATCCCTTCCTCTTCGGGGAAAACCAACGCAAGCTCAAGACGTAGCAAGAAGGATTTCTGGCGCCATTGCCGGGGAGTCTACGCAAAAAGTCAACATACCAATTACCCATCACAATCCCTATCTCTCGCATTACATTATTTGCCATTTGCCTCTCATTTTCCTCTCCCCCAATTCACCCTTGCTGTTTTAATCGCCCTCTCTCTCCCTATACTCCCTCACTATTTGCCTCTTTTTACCCGTTTGCTTTTTGTTTGCTCGTGTGTTAGATTGCTTGCTTGTCGCGATGGCTCAAGATACTACTAAATTGTGTGACTTCACCAATACCAACAACAATGATTTTCTTAGCACTCCGATTGCTCCTCTTACCGATGCTGAATCTTGTGAAATTAATGCTGCTTTGCTGAATCTTGTCATGAAAGATCAATTCGCCGGCCTTCCTAGTGAAGATGCCGCTACCCATCTAAATAGCTTTGTTGATTTGTGTGATATGCAAAAGAAGAAAGATGTGGACAATGATATTGTTAAATTGAAGCTATTTCCATTTTCTCTTAGAGATCACGCTAAAACTTGGTTTTCGTCTTTGCCTAAAAATAGTATTGATTCATGGAACAAATGCAAAGATGCTTTTATCTCTAAGTATTTTCCTCCCGCTAAGATCATCTCTCTTAGAAACGATATTATGAATTTTAAGCAACTTGATCATGAACATGTTGCACAAGCTTGGGAGAGGATGAAATTAATGATACGTAATTGCCCTACTCATGGTTTGAATTTGTGGATGATTATACAAAAATTTTATGCCGGATTGAATTTTGCTTCTAGAAATCTTTTAGATTCGGCCGCGGGAGGCACTTTTAAGGAAATCACTCTAGGAGAAGCTACCAAACTCCTAGATAATATAATGGTTAATTATTGTCAATGGCATACCGAAAGATCTACTAGTAAAAAGGTGCATGCGATAGAAGAAATTAATGTTTTGAGTGGAAAGATGGATGAACTTATGAAGTTGTTTGCTAATAAGAGTGTTTCTTCTGATCCTAATGATATGCCTTTGTCTACCTTGATTGAGAATAATAATGAATCTATGGATGTGAATTTTGTTGGTAGGAATAATTTTGGTAACAACGCGTATAGAGGAAACTTTAATCCTAGGCCGTATCCTAGTAATTCCTCTAATAATTATGGTAATTCCTACAACAATTCTTATGGAAATTTTAATAAGTTGCCCTCTGATTTTGAAACTAGTGTTAAAGAGTTTATGAATTCGCAAAAGAATTTCAATACTTTGCTTGAAGAGAAATTGCTTAAAGTTGATGAATTGGCTAGGAACATGGATATAATTTCTCTTGATGTTGATTCTTTGAAGCTTAGATCTATTCCACCTAAGCATGATATCAATGAGTCTCTCAAAGCTATGAGTATTTCCATTGATGAGTGCAAAGAAAGAACCGCTAGGATGCGTGCTAAGAAAGATTGCTTTGTAAAAGCGTGTTCTTCTAATTTTTATGAGAATAAAGATGAAGATCTAAAAGTTATTGATGTGTCCCCTATTAAATCTTTTTTTTCCAATATGAATCTTGATAATGATGGGACTGGAGATGAGTCAACTTTAGTTAGAAGGCGTCCCAAAAATTCGGAGTTTTTAGATCTTGATGCAAAATTTGGTAAAAGTGGGATTGAAGAGGTCAAAACTTTAGATATCAATGAACCCACTATCTTGGATTTCAAGGAATTTAATTATGATAATTGCTCTTTGATAGATTATATTTCCTTGCTGCAATCCGTGCTAAATTCTCCTCATGCTTATAGTCAAAATAAAGCTTTTACTAAACATATCGTTGATGCTTTGATGCAATCTTATGAAGAAAAACTTGAGTTGGAAGTTTCTATCCCTAGAAAACTTTATGATGAATGGGAACCTACAATTAAAATTAAAATTAAAGATCATGAATGCTATGCTTTGTGTGATTTGGGTCCTAGTGTTTCCACGATTCCAAAAACTCTATGTGATTTGTTAGGTTTTCGTGAAATTGATGATTGTTCTCTAAACTTGCACCTTGCGGATTCCACCATTAAGAAACCTATGGGAAGAATTAATGATATTCTTATTGTTGCAAATAGGAACTATGTGCCCGTAGATTTTATTGTTCTTGACATAGATTGCAATCCTTCATGTCCTATTATTCTTGGTAGACCTTTCCTTAGAACGATTGGTGCAATTATTGATATGAAGGAAGGAAATATTAGATTCCAATTTCCGTTAAGAAAAGGCATAGAATACTTTCCTAGAAAGAAAATAAAATTACCTTATGAATCTGTTATGAGAGCCACTTATGGATTGCCTACCAAAGATAGCAATACCTAGATCTATCCTTGCTTTTATGCCTAGCTAGGGGCGTTAAACGAGGGGGGGGGGGGGGGGGGGGGGGGGGGGGGGGGGGGGGGGGGGGGGGGGGGGGGGGGGGGGGGGGGGGGGGGGGGGGGGGGGGGGGGGGGGGGGGGGGGGGGGGGGGGGGGGGGGGGGGGGGGGGGGGGGGGGGGGGGGGGGGGGGGGGGGGGGGGGGGGGGGGGGGGGGGGGGGGGGGGGGGGGGGGGGGGGGGGGGGGGGGGGGGGGGGGGGGGGGGGGGGGGGGGGGGGGGGGGGGGGGGGGGGGGGGGGGGGGGGGGGGGGGGGGGGGGGGGGGGGGGGGGGGGGGGGGGGGGGGGGGGGGGGGGGGGGGGGGGGGGGGGGGGGGGGGGGGGGGGGGGGGGGGGGGGGGGGGGGGGGGGGGGGGGGGGGGGGGGGGGGGGGGGGGGGGGGGGGGGGGGGGGGGGGGGGGGGGGGGGGGGGGGGGGGGGGGGGGGGGGGGGGGGGGGGGGGGGGGGGGGGGGGGGGGGGGGGGGGGGGGGGGGGGGGGGGGGGGGGGGGGGGGGGGGGGGGGGGGGGGGGGGGGGGGGGGGGGGGGGGGGGGGGGGGGGGGGGGGGGGGGGGGGGGGGGGGGGGGGGGGGGGGGGGGGGGGGGGGGGGGGGGGGGGGGGGGGGGGGGGGGGGGGGGGGGGGGGGGGGGGGGGGGGGGGGGGGGGGGGGGGGGGGGGGGGGGGGGGGGGGGGGGGGGGGGGGGGGGGGGGGGGGGGGGGGGGGGGGGGGGGGGGGGGGGGGGGGGGGGGGGGGGGGGGGGGGGGGGGGGGGGGGGGGGGGGGGGGGGGGGGGGGGGGGGGGGGGGGGGGGGGGGGGGGGGGGGGGGGGGGGGGGGGGGGGGGGGGGGGGGGGGGGGGGGGGGGGGGGGGGGGGGGGGGGGGGGGGGGGGGGGGGGGGGGGGGGGGGGGGGGGGGGGGGGGGGGGGGGGGGGGGGGGGGGGGGGGGGGGGGGGGGGGGGGGGGGGGGGGGGGGGGGGGGGGGGGGGGGGGGGGGGGGGGGGGGGGGGGGGGGGGGGGGGGGGGGGGGGGGGGGGGGGGGGGGGGGGGGGGGGGGGGGGGGGGGGGGGGGGGGGGGGGGGGGGGGGGGGGGGGGGGGGGGGGGGGGGGGGGGGGGGGGGGGGGGGGGGGGGGGGGGGGGGGGGGGGGGGGGGGGGGGGGGGGGGGGGGGGGGGGGGGGGGGGGGGGGGGGGGGGGGGGGGGGGGGGGGGGGGGGGGGGGGGGGGGGGGGGGGGGGGGGGGGGGGGGGGGGGGGGGGGGGGGGGGGGGGGGGGGGGGGGGGGGGGGGGGGGGGGGGGGGGGGGGGGGGGGGGGGGGGGGGGGGGGGGGGGGGGGGGGGGGGGGGGGGGGGGGGGGGGGGGGGGGGGGGGGGGGGGGGGGGGGGGGGGGGGGGGGGGGGGGGGGGGGGGGGGGGGGGGGGGGGGGGGGGGGGGGGGGGGGGGGGGGGGGGGGGGGGGGGGGGGGGGGGGGGGGGGGGGGGGGGGGGGGGGGGGGGGGGGGGGGGGGGGGGGGGGGGGGGGGGGGGGGGGGGGGGGGGGGGGGGGGGGGGGGGGGGGGGGGGGGGGGGGGGGGGGGGGGGGGGGGGGGGGGGGGGGGGGGGGGGGGGGGGGGGGGGGGGGGGGGGGGGGGGGGGGGGGGGGGGGGGGGGGGGGGGGGGGGGGGGGGGGGGGGGGGGGGGGGGGGGGGGGGGGGGGGGGGGGGGGGGGGGGGGGGGGGGGGGGGGGGGGGGGGGGGGGGGGGGGGGGGGGGGGGGGGGGGGGGGGGGGGGGGGGGGGGGGGGGGGGGGGGGGGGGGGGGGGGGGGGGGGGGGGGGGGGGGGGGGGGGGGGGGGGGGGGGGGGGGGGGGGGGGGGGGGGGGGGGGGGGGGGGGGGGGGGGGGGGGGGGGGGGGGGGGGGGGGGGGGGGGGGGGGGGGGGGGGGGGGGGGGGGGGGGGGGGGGGGGGGGGGGGGGGGGGGGGGGGGGGGGGGGGGGGGGGGGGGGGGGGGGGGGGGGGGGGGGGGGGGGGGGGGGGGGGGGGGGGGGGGGGGGGGGGGGGGGGGGGGGGGGGGGGGGGGGGGGGGGGGGGGGGGGGGGGGGGGGGGGGGGGGGGGGGGGGGGGGGGGGGGGGGGGGGGGGGGGGGGGGGGGGGGGGGGGGGGGGGGGGGGGGGGGGGGGGGGGGGGGGGGGGGGGGGGGGGGGGGGGGGGGGGGGGGGGGGGGGGGGGGGGGGGGGGGGGGGGGGGGGGGGGGGGGGGGGGGGGGGGGGGGGGGGGGGGGGGGGGGGGGGGGGGGGGGGGGGGGGGGGGGGGGGGGGGGGGGGGGGGGGGGGGGGGGGGGGGGGGGGGGGGGGGGGGGGGGGGGGGGGGGGGGGGGGGGGGGGGGGGGGGGGGGGGGGGGGGGGGGGGGGGGGGGGGGGGGGGGGGGGGGGGGGGGGGGGGGGGGGGGGGGGGGGGGGGGGGGGGGGGGGGGGGGGGGGGGGGGGGGGGGGGGGGGGGGGGGGGGGGGGGGGGGGGGGGGGGGGGGGGGGGGGGGGGGGGGGGGGGGGGGGGGGGGGGGGGGGGGGGGGGGGGGGGGGGGGGGGGGGGGGGGGGGGGGGGGGGGGGGGGGGGGGGGGGGGGGGGGGGGGGGGGGGGGGGGGGGGGGGGGGGGGGGGGGGGGGGGGGGGGGGGGGGGGGGGGGGGGGGGGGGGGGGGGGGGGGGGGGGGGGGGGGGGGGGGGGGGGGGGGGGGGGGGGGGGGGGGGGGGGGGGGGGGGGGGGGGGGGGGGGGGGGGGGGGGGGGGGGGGGGGGGGGGGGGGGGGGGGGGGGGGGGGGGGGGGGGGGGGGGGGGGGGGGGGGGGGGGGGGGGGGGGGGGGGGGGGGGGGGGGGGGGGGGGGGGGGGGGGGGGGGGGGGGGGGGGGGGGGGGGGGGGGGGGGGGGGGGGGGGGGGGGGGGGGGGGGGGGGGGGGGGGGGGGGGGGGGGGGGGGGGGGGGGGGGGGGGGGGGGGGGGGGGGGGGGGGGGGGGGGGGGGGGGGGGGGGGGGGGTGATGCTTTGAAACTTAGATCTATTCCACCTAAGCATGATATTAATGAGTCTCTAAAAGCCATGAGAATTTCAATTGATGAGTGTAAAGAAAGAACCGCTAGGATGCGTGCTTCCAAAGATGCCTTTATTAAAGCGTGTTCTTCTAATTCTTATGAAAATCAAGATGAAGATCTAAAAGTTATTGATGTGTCCCCTATCAAATCTTTGTTTTGCAATATGAATCTTGATGAAACTGAATATGATCTTCCTTTACCTAGAAGGCGTTCCAAAAATTCGGAGTATTTAGATCTTTATGATGAAATTGACGAAAGTGGGATTGAAAGAAATAAAAATTTAGATGTTGCTAAACCCACTATATTGGAGGGGGGGGGGGGGGGGGGGGGGGGGGGGGGGGGGGGGGGGGGGGGGGGGGGGGGGGGGGGGGGGGGGGGGGGGGGGGGGGGGGGTAGTCAAAAGAAAGCCTTCACCGAACATATTGTTGATGCCTTGATGCAATCTTATGAAGAAAAACTTGAGTTGAAAGTCTCTATCCCTAGAAAACTCTATGATGAGTGGGAACCAACTATCAAAATTAAAATTAAAGATCATGAGTTTTATGCTTTGTGTGATTTGGGTGCTAGTGTCTCCACTATCCCCAAAACTTTGTGTGATTTGCTA
>JAAAWM010008418.1:0-13972 GCA_036873465.1 Thinopyrum obtusiflorum
ACCAAATCACATAACTCATATAATACTATATCGTCAACGAATGTTAAGCGTGCTGACCCTACGGGTTCGAGAACTATGTAGACATGACCGAGACACCTCTCCAGTCAATAACCAATAGCGGAACCTGGATGCCCATATTGGTTCCTACATATTCTACAAAGATCTTTATCGATCGAACCTTATGACATCATACGTAATTCCCTTTGTCTATCGGTATGTTACTTGCCCGAGATTCGATCATCGGTATCTTCATACCTAGTTCAATCTCATTACCGGCAAGTCTCTTTGCTCGTTCCATAATACATCATCTCGTAACAAACTCCTTAGTCACTTTGCTTGCAAGCTTCTTGTGATGCTGTATTACCGAGAGGGCCCAAAGATACCTCTCCGATACACAGAGTGACAAATCCTAATCTCGATCCATGCCAACTCAATAGACACCTTCGGAGATACCTGTAGAGCATCTTTATGATCACCCAATTATGTTGTGACGTTTGATATCACACAAGGTATTCCCGGTATCCGGGAGTTGCATGATCTCATAGTCGAAGGAATATGTATTTGACATTAAGAAAGTAATAGCAATAAATTGAACGATCATATGCTAAGCTAACGGATGGGTCTTGTCCATCACATCATTCTCGTAATGATGTGATCCCGTTATCAAGTGACAACACATGTCTATGGTTAGGAAACCATCTCTTGATCAATGAGCTAGTCTAGTAGAGGCTTACTAGGGACACTGTATTTGTTTATGTATCCACACATGTATTTAAGTTTCCGGTCAATACAATTCTAGCATGAATAATAAACCTTTGTCATGATTAAGGAAATATAATGGGGGGGGGGGGGGGGGGGGGGGGGGGGGGGGGGGGGGGGGGGGGGGGGGGGGGGGGGGGGGGGGGGGGGGGGGGGGGGGGGGGGGGGGGGGGGGGGGGGGGGGGGGGGGGGGGGGGGGGGGGGGGGGGGGGGGGGGGGGGGGGGGGGGGGGGGGGGGGGGGGGGGGGGGGGGGGGGGGGGGGGGGGGGGGGGGGGGGGGGGGGGGGGGGGGGGGGGGGGGGGGGGGGGGGGGGGGGGGGGGGGGGGGGGGGGGGGGGGGGGGGGGGGGGGGGGGGGGGGGGGGGGGGGGGGGGGGGGGGGGGGGGGGGGGGGGGGGGGGGGGGGGGGGGGGGGGGGGGGGGGGGGGGGGGGGGGGGGGGGGGGGGGGGGGGGGGGGGGGGGGGGGGGGGGGGGGGGGGGGGGGGGGGGGGGGGGGGGGGGGGGGGGGGGGGGGGGGGGGGGGGGGGGGGGGGGGGGGGGGGGGGGGGGGGGGGGGGGGGGGGGGGGGGGGGGGGGGGGGGGGGGGGGGGGGGGGGGGGGGGGGGGGGGGGGGGGGGGGGGGGGGGGGGGGGGTATCGTCAACGAATTAGTGAATGAGTTCTGGCAGCACGATGGCGTGGTGATGCTATCTCCGAAGGGCTTCGTCTAGGCACTTCGAAAATATGACCGAGGGACAAAACTGTGGAGAGGGGCGCCGCACACGGCTAAGAGATTGTCATGGCCTATGTGTGGTGCCCCCTCCCTCATATATATAGGTGGGGGAACGAAAGGCAGCCAGGAGGTGCCCCAAGGGTGGCCGCCGGCCCCCTTGGGCTCCTGCCTGTGTGGCCATCCCTTACCTTGTTTGCACAAGGGGGGAAGAAAAAGGGAGGAGAGGGAAGGAAGGGGGAGGCCGACTCCCCCCTTTCCTTCTCTCCCCAAGGGCTGCGGCCTTAGGAGGGGCGCGTCAGCCCGTTGTGGGCTGGTGTGTCCTCCCCCTTTGGTCCATATGGCCCATTAACCTCCCGGGGGTTGCCGGAACCCCTTCCAGTCATCCGATGACTACCCGGTACCTCCCGAAACTCTTTCAGTGTCCAAATAGCATCGTCCTATATATCAATCTTTACCTCCGGACCATTACGGAGCTCCTCGTTATGTCCGTGATCTCATCCGGGACTCCGAACAACATTCGGTCACCAAATCACATAACTCATATAATACTATATCGTCAACGAATGTTAAGCGTGCCTCTTCGGAGCCTAATGAATAAATACTTTGAGTTGTAGAGTTTTGTTGTGATGCCATGTTGTATTTGCACATATCGAGCATATTATGTGTATGTTTTGAAATGCTTGGTATTTGTGGGATCCGACAACCTAGTTGTTTATCCCTGGTAGCCTCTCTTACCGGGAAATGTCTCCTAGTGCTTCCACTGAGCCATGGTAGCTTGCTACTGCTCCTGAACACTTAGGCTGGCCGACATGTGTCCTTCTTCGTTCCTGTGTATGTCCCTTCGAGGAAATGTCACGCGGTGTCTACCGGAGTCCTGTTAGCCTAGCTGCTACAGCCCGGATTCACTCGCTGATGACCGACACGTTCATTGATGGGTCATGTATGCCTGTCCCTGTAAGTTAGTGCCACTTTGGGTTTACGACTAGTCATGTCGGCCCAGGTTCTCTGTCATATGGATGCTAGCGACACTATCATATACGTGAGCCAAAAGGCGCAAACGGTCCCGGGCCAGGTAAGGTGGCACCCGTGGGGATACCGTGTGTGAGGCCGCAAAGTGATATGATGTGTTACATGCTAGGTCGGTGTGACTTAGGATCGGGGTCCTGACAGCTTTGGTATCAGAGCCTGACTGCCTGTAGGATTACCAAGCCAAACTGGTCGAAGTTGAGTCTAGAAATGCTTTAGTTATATAAGGGAATTGATTGTGGAAGGGAATGTAAGGCTCTTTTTACTCCTTTACCTTATGCCCTTCTGATCTGAGTCATTCTCTTCTTTTCAATATGAGGTCATTTTCTTCAAACAATTTTTATCTTAAAATCTTCTAAGAATGCATATTACCTCTCCTACTTCCCTCGCATCTCTAACTCTTTCACAGGTACATGTTCGCGGCCGATTCGCATGGTTCTCATAGTCTGAATTCATTTGCATACTTCTTATAGCCTCACCTTGATTCTCCTGAAGCCAGTTCTTGTCATATCAGCCATGTGAATATCATCAGTCCTGTGAAGCCAGTTACCTTTGTGAAGCCAATGACTGACGATAATGCTCCTAGTCCAAGAAGGGGCAGACGACAAAAGTGTATAGCTCAAGATCTTCCTCCTAATCTGTATGAGAAGTACAAGTCAGACCGTGAGCAAACTTATGGCCAGCGCAAGTCACGCACTCAGTGGATCCGAAGATATTGGGCTGAGGAATGGTTTTTCTATCATTTTTTCACCCCTGAGTATGCTGCAAAGAATGCTGAGAGGCCTCCATGGAATGATATCACCTACAGGAAGCTAATTCCGAAGACAACGGAAGATGCCATTGGGTTAAGCTTCTACCCTTGCATGGTGCGCTATGAAATGCCTCAAGATCCAAACCCATCCAGCATTAGATGGTGTCATGAAGATGAATTGTTTGAAGCCAACTATCAGTACGCCAAGGCTCCAGCTGAACAAAACAAGAAGGACTTCGGCATTGATTTCAACCCCGGAACCTCTGTGATGGGGAACGTTGCATGGAAAATAAAAAAATTCTATGCACACGCAAGATCTATCCATGGAGATGCATAGCAATGAGAGGGGATAGTGTTTCTACGTACCATCGTAGACCGTAAGCGGAAGCGTTTATTAACGCGGTTGATGTAGTCGAACTTCTTCGCGATCCAACCGATCGAGTACCGAACGTACGACACCTCCGCGTTCAGCACACGTTCAGCTCGGTGACGTCCTCGCCTTCTTGATCCAGCAAGACGGTGAAGTATAGTGAATGAGTTCTGGCAGCACGATGGCGTGGTGATGCTATCTCCGAAGGGCTTCGTCTAGGCACTTCGAAAATATGACCGAGGGACAAAACTGTGGAGAGGGGGGGGGGGGGGGGGGGGGGGGGGGGGGGGGGGGGGGGGGGGGGGGGGGGGGGGGGGGGGGGGGGGGGGGGGGGGGGGGGGGGGGGGGGGGGGGGGGGGGGGGGGGGGGGGGGGGGGGGGGGGGGGGGGGGGGGGGGGGGGGGGGGGGGGGGGGGGGGGGGGGGGGGGGGGGGGGGGGGGGGGGGGGGGGGGGGGGGGGGGGGGGGGGGGGGGGGGGGGGGGGGGGGGGGGGGGGGGGGGGGGGGGGGGGGGGGGGGGGGGGGGGGGGGGGGGGGGGGGGGGGGGGGGGGGGGGGGGGGGGGGGGGGGGGGGGGGGGGGGGGGGGGGGGGGGGGGGGGGGGGGGGGGGGGGGGGGGGGGGGGGGGGGGGGGGGGGGGGGGGGGGGGGGGGGGGGGGGGGGGGGGGGGGGGGGGGGGGGGGGGGGGGGGGGGGGGGGGGGGGGGGGGGGGGGGGGGGGGGGGGGGGGGGGGGGGGGGGGGGGGGGGGGGGGGGGGGGGGGGGGGGGGGATACAATTCTAGCATGAATAATAAACCTTTGTCATGATTAAGGAAATATAATAATAACCATTTTATTATTGCCTCTAGGGCATATTTCCATCAGTCTCCCACTTACACTAGAGTCAATAATCTAGTTCATATCGTCATGTGACTAACATCAAAAGAGTTTACTGGAGTCAATAATCTAGTTCACATCACCATGTGATTAATACCCATAATTCACATCGCCATGTGACTAACACCCAAAGAGTTTACTAGAGTCAATAATCTAGTTCACATCGCCATGTGATTAATACCCAAAGAGTACTAAGGTGTGATCATGTTTTGCTTGTGAGAGAGTTTTAGTCAACGGGCCTGCAACATTCAGATCGGTGTGTACTTTGCAAATTTCTATGTCTACAATGCTCTGCATGGAGCTACTCTAGCTAATTGCTCCCAATTTCAATAGGTATCCAGATTGAGACTCAAAGTCATCTGGATCGGTGTCAAAGCTTGCATCGACGTAACCTCTTACGACGAACTCTTTATCACCTCCATAACCGAGAAACATTTCCTTGGTCCTCTTTAAGGCACCTAAGGATAATTTTGACCACTGTCCAGTGATCAACTCCTGGATCACTATTGTATCCCCTTGCTAAACACATGGCAAGGTACACGACAAGTCTGGTACACAACATAGCATACTTTATAGAACCTATGGCTGAGGCATAGGGAATGACTTTCATTCTCTTTCTATCTTCTGTCGTGGTCAGGTTTTGAGTCTAACTCAACTTCACACCTTGCAACATAGGCAAGAACCCTTTCTTTGACTGATCTATTTTGAACTTCTTCAAAACTTTGCCAAGGTATGTGCCTTGTGAAAGTCCTATTAAGCGTCTCGATCTATCCCTATAGATCTTGATGCCCAATATGTAAGTAGCTTCACCGAGGTCTTTCATTGAAAAATTCTTATTCAAGTATCCTTTTATGCTATCTAGAAATTCTATATCATTTCCAATAAACAATATGTCATCCACATATAATATCAGAAATGCTACAGTGCTCCCACTCACTTTCTTGGAAATACAGGCTTCACCATAAGTCTGCATAATACCATATGCTTTGATCACCTCATCAAAGCATATATTCCAACTCCGAGATGCTTGCACCAGTCCATAGATGGATTGCTGGAACTTGCATACTTTGTTAGCACCTTTAGGATCGACAAAACCTTCTGGTTGCATCATATACAACTCTTCTTTAAGAAACCCGTTAAGGAATGCAGTTTTGACGTCCATTTGCCAGATTTCATAATCATAAAATGCGGCAATTGCTAACATGATTTGGACAGACTTAAGCATCGCTACGGGTGACAAAGTCTCATCGTAGTCAACCCCTTGAACTTGTCGAAAACCTTTTGCGACAAGTTGAGCTTTGTAGACAGTGACATTACTATCAGCGTATGTCTTCTTCTTGAAGATACATTTATTCTCAATGGCTTGCTGATCATCGAGCAAGTCCACCAAAGTCCATACTTTGTTCTCATACATGGATCCTATCTCAGATTTCTTGGCCTCAAGCCATTTGTCAGAATCTGGTCTCATCATAGCTTCTTCATAGTTCGTAGGTTCGCCGTTGTCTAACGTAGAATTCCAGGATAGGATTACCGTACCACTCTGGTGCGGAATGTGTTCTGGTTGACCTACGAAGTTTAGTAGTAACTTGATCCGATGTTTCACGATCATCATCATTAGCTTCCTCTCTAGTTGGTGTAGGCATCACGGGAACAGTTTTCTCTGATGTGCTACTTTACAATTCGAGAGAAGGTACAATTACCTCATCAAGTTCTACTTTTCTGCCACTCACTTCTTTCGAGAGAAACTCCTTCTCTAGAAAGGACCCATTCTTAGCAACAAAGATCTTGCCTTCGGATCTGTGGTAGAAGGTGTACCCAATAGTTTCTTTAGGGTATCCTATGAAAACACACTTCTTCGATTTGGGTTCGAGCTTATCAGGCTGAAGCCTTTTGACATAAGCATCGCATCCCCAAACTTTAAGAAACTATAGCTTAGGTTTCTTTCCAAACCATAGTTCATACGGTGTCGTCTCAATGGATTTAGATGGTGCCCTATTTAACATGAATGCGGCTATCTCTAATGCATAAACCCAAAATGATAAAGACAAATCGGTAAGAGACATCATAGAACGCACCATATCTAATAAAGTACGGTTACGATGTTCAGACACACCATTACGTTGTGGTGTTCCAGGTGGCGTGAGTTGTGAAACAATTCCACGTTGTTTTAAATGAAGGCAAACTCGTAACTCAAATTCGCCTCCCCGATCAGATCGTAGAAACTTTATTTTCTTGTTACGAGGATTCTCCACTTCACTCTGAAATTCTTTGAACTTTTCAAATGTTTCAGACTTGTGATTCATCAAGTAGATATATCCATACCTACTCAAATCATCTATGAAGGTCAGAAAATAACAATACCCGCCGTGTGCCTCAACACTCATCAGACCGCATACATCGGTATGTATTATTTCTAATAAGTCATTAGCTCGCTCAATCGTTCCGGAGAACGGAGTTTTAGTCATCTTGCCCATGAGGCATGGTTCGCAAGTATCAAATGATTCATAATCAAGTGATTCCAAAAAGTCCATCCGCATGGAGTTTCTTCATGCGCTTTACACCAATATGACCTAAACAGCAGTGCCACAAGTATGTTACACTATCATTATCAACTTTGCATCTTTTGGCATCAATATTATGAATATGTGTATCACTACGATCGAGATTCAATAAACCATTCACATTGGGTGTATGACCACAGAAGGTTTTATTCATGTAAATAGAATAACAATTTTTCTCTGACTTAAATGAATAACTGTATTGCAATAAACATGATCTAATCATATTCATGCTCAACGCAAACACCAAATAACATTTATTTAGGTTCAACACTAATCCCGAAGGTAGAGGGAGTGTGCGATGGTGATCGTATCAACCTTGAAATCACTTCCAACACACATCGTCACCTCGCCCTTAACTAGTCTCTTTTTATTCTGCAACTCCTGTTTCGAGTTACTAATCTTAGCAACCAAACCGGTATCAAATACCCAAGGGCTACTACGAACACTAGTGAGGTACACATCAATAACATGTATATCAAATATACCTTTGTTCACTTTGCCATCCTTCTTATACGCCAAGTATTTGGGACAGTTCCGCTTCCAGCGACCATTTGCTTTGCAGTAGAAGCACTCTGTTTTAGGCTTGGGTCCGGCTTTGGGCTTCTTCATGGGAGCGGCAACTTGCTTGCCATTCTTCTTGAAGTTCCCTTTCTTTCCCTTGCCCCTTTTCTTGAAACTAGTGGTCTTATTAACCATCAACACTTGATGCTCTTTCTTGATTTCTACCTCCGCCAATTTTAGTATCGCGAAGAGCTCAGAAATCATTTTAGTCATTCCTTGCATATTATAGCTCATCACGAAGCTTTAGTAGCTTGGTGATAGTGACTGGAGAACTCTGTCAATCACTATATTATCTGGAAGATTAACTCCCACTTGATTCAAGCGATTGTAGTACCTAGACATTCTGAGCACATGCTCACTGGCTGAGCTATTCTCCTCCATCTTGTAGGCAAAGTACTTGTCAGAGGTGTCATACCTCTCAACACGGGCATGAGCCTGAAATACCAATTTCAGCTCTTGGAACATCTCATATGTTCCATGGCATTCAAAAGCATCTTTGGAGCCCCGATTCTAAGCCGTAAAGCATGGCTCACTAAACTATCAAGTAGTCATCAGATCAAGCTTTGCCAAATGTTCATAACGTCTGCATCATCTCCTGCAGCAGGTCGGTCACCCAGCGGTGCATCAAGGACATAATTCTTTTGTGCAGCAATGAGGATAATCCTCAGATCACGGACCCAGTCCGCATTATTGCTACCATCAACTTTCAACTTAGTTTTCTCTAGGAACGTATCAAAAGCGGGGAAGCTACATCATGAGCTATTGAACTACAACATAATTTGCAAAGACATTTTGACTATGTTCATGATAAATCTTAGTTCAATTAATCAAATTACTAATGAACTCCCACTTAAATCAACATCCCTCAAGTTGTCTAAGTGATACATGATCCAAATCAACTAACCCATGTCCGATCATCACGTGAGATGGGGTAGTCATCAATGGTGAACATCTTCATGTTGGTCATATCTACTATATGACTCATGTTTGACCTTTCGGTCTCCAGTGTTCCGAGACCATGTCTGTACATGATAGGCTCGTCAAGTTTCACCCAAGTATTCTGCATGTGCAAAACTGTCTTACACCCATTGTATGTGAAGTAGAGTCTATCACACCCGATCATCACGAGGTGCTTTGAAACGACGAACTTTGGCAATGTTGCATACTCAGGGAGAACACTTTTATCTTGAAATTTAGTGAAGGGGTCATCTTATAATGCTACCGCCGTTTTAAGCAAAATAAGGTGCATAAAGGCTAAACATCACATGCAATCAAAATATGTGACATGATATGGCAAAACATGCAAAGACTCATATAATACAAGATGCTCCAAGAAAAACTCATGATATGTGATGAATAAAAATATAGCTCCAAGTAAAATACCGATGGTCGTTAGAAGAAGGAGGGGATGCCTTCCGGGGCATCCCCAAGCTTAGTTGCTTGTTTCTCTTTGGATAATAACTTGGGGTGCCATGGGGCGTCCCCAATCTTAGGCTCTTCTCACTCCTTATTCCTTCATCCATCGTGATCTCACCCAAAACATGAAAACTTCAATCGCACAAAACTCAACAAAACCTTCGTGAGATCCGTTAGTATAAGAAAGCAAATCACCACTCTAAGTACTGTTGCAAACCCATTCATATTTTATTTTTGCATTATATCTATTGTATTCCAACTTTACCATGGCTTATACCCACCGATACAATCCATAGATTCATCAAAATAAGCACACAACACAAAGAAAACAAAATCTGTCAAAAACATAATAGTATGTAGTAATCTGAAAACTTTGTATACTTCTGTAACTCTGAAAATTCTGAAAAATTAGGACAGCGTAGGCAATTTGTATACCAATCTTGTGTAAAAAATTCAGAACTTTTGTCGCTTCTGTGAATTTGAACAATTTTGTTACTGGACGCAAAAGTTTATGTTTTTCAACAGGATCAAATCAACTATCACCCAACATAATCCCAAAGGCTTTACTTGGCACAAACACTAATTAAAACATAAAAAACACAATCATAACAGAGGCATAATTGTGTAAACACTCAAGAACAGCAAGAAAAAGGGGGAAAAATAAATTTTGTTCATTGGGTTGCCTCCCAACAAGCGCTATCGTTTTATGCCCCTAGCTAGGCATAAAGATTTCAACGATGCTCACATGAAAGATAATAATTGAAACACAAAGAGAGCATCATAAAACATGTGACAAACACATTTTAGTCTAACATACTTCCGATGCATAGGGATTTTATAAGAAAACAAATTATCAAGACAAGAAATATCTAGCATATGCAAGGAAGAAGAAAGAAGCAATAGCAATCTTAACATAACGAGAGGTAAATTAGTAACATGAAAATTTCTACAACCATATTTCCCCCTCTCATAATAACATGCTTATGCACTGGTATCATGGTTTATATGTTGTTAGTAACAAAAACACTTCTTCCACATCGCTATCAATTCGATGATCCCTATAGGGCGCTTCTCGATACATAACATTGTATAAGTCAACCCAAGCCGCTTCTTCACGCTGGTACGCGTCGGTGCTATACAAACGGTTTTTAACCCCTTTCCGCGACGGCATTTGGAACCGTCGCCAAGTGAGTGTGGGCGATAGGGGGGGTCCTTCCCACACGACCCAGAAATCGTCGGGGATAGGCCCTCCTCGGACACAGGCTAGGGCCGTGTGCGATTGGGCAAGGCATCGAAACCCAATCATTTCCGTTCGTATGTACATCCCACACGGTGAATCCCAGAAAAATATTTCCGTTCGTATGTATATCACACACAGTCAATCCAAGGAATATGTTTCCGTTCTTATGTACATCCCATATAGTCAATCCAGGGAAAAGGTTTCCGTTCGTATGTATATCACACACAGTCAATCCAAGGAATACGTTTCCGTTCTTATGTACATCCCACACAGTCAATCCAGGAAAAACGTTTCCATTCGTATGTACATCCCACACAATTTTACGTGTAGGATCTTGTGTGATAAGCATACAATCACACACATTCGCTTCTCCCAAACCGTAGGCGATAACTAATTAAGACGATTAGCTAATCGTCGTATGAGTGTCGGACAGGATTACGAAATGTCGGACCGTCGTAACATCGTCGTACAAGACAACTATCGCACACGCTATTCTGTGGTGCAACGTTTACGATGCATACTTCATCGGAAATAGTTCACGGTTGCGAATCGTGTACGATGAGGCAACTAACACAAACGTTTAGTTTGCCTGCACCATTTGTGATATTGTCTGACATCGCACACGCTTTGCAAACGGAAACTGTGTGCATGCTTGCACACGTTTCCTCTCTGTGAACCATCTCGGATTATGGTGTATATCACAAACGTTTGTGTTTTACCAACCGTGTGTGCCGTAACGACCTGGAGAGCGTAATTTCACCGTAATTTAATTGCTGCTATTTCAAATTGTACCGGATTTGAATTTGAATTTGAATGTATGCTACAGCTTTATTCATATCCATCAGGTTCAAACAACCAATGCATTATTCGATTCATAGGTACATATGTTCAAGAATTACATAAGAACCAAATAAAGAATGATGAACCACAGTTGTATACTTGTAGTATTAAAGACGGTAAAGAAAGAGCCAAAATACATTCTCGTTGTTGAACAAGGTGAAGCGGAATGCCCATATTGTGCCCTCCTCCATGCAGAAGGCACGCACAAATCTAGTCCAACCCCTTGTGATGGCCGACCGCCCATCCTTCACGGTCTTCATGAAAACATATAGATAATCATCGTGTTCTGGAAGTAATACTTTAACCATTGCATGCCCACCAATCATGTAGTTTGAGAGGTAATCTTGAGTAAACTGCTTTGGCAACCACTACAAAGGAAAAAGATTCAGACCCCCCCCCCCCCCCCCCCCCCCCCCCCCCCCCCCCCCCCCCCCCCCCCCCCCCCCCCCCCCCCCCCCCCCCCCCCCCCCCCCCCCCCCCCCCCCCCCCCCCCCCCCCCCCCCCCCCCCCCCCCCCCCCCCCCCCCCCCCCCCCCCCCCCCCCCCCCCCCCCCCCCCCCCCCCCCCCCCCCCCCCCCCCCCCCCCCCCCCCCCCCCCCCCCCCCCCCCCCCCCCCCCCCCCCCCCCCCCCCCCCCCCCCCCCCCCCCCCCCCCCCCCCCCCCCCCCCCCCCCCCCCCCCCCCCCCCCCCCCCCCCCCCCCCCCCCCCCCCCCCCCCCCCCCCCCCCCCCCCCCCCCCCCCCCCCCCCCCCCCCCCCCCCCCCCCCCCCCCCCCCCCCCCCCCCCCCCCCCCCCCCCCCCCCCCCCCCCCCCCCCCCCCCCCCCCCCCCCCCCCCCCCCCCCCCCCCCCCCCCCCCCCCCCCCCCCCCCCCCCCCCCCCCCCCCCCCCCCCCCCCCCCCCCCCCCCCCCCCCCCCCCCCCCCCCCCCCCCCCCCCCCCCCCCCCCCCCCCCCCCCCCCCCCCCCCCCCCCCCCCCCCCCCCCCCCCCCCCCCCCCCCCCCCCCCCCCCCCCCCCCCCCCCCCCCCCCCCCCCCCCCCCCCCCCCCCCCCCCCCCCCCCCCCCCCCCCCCCCCCCCCCCCCCCCCCCCCCCCCCCCCCCCCCCCCCCCCCCCCCCCCCCCCCCCCCCCCCCCCCCCCCCCCCCCCCCCCCCCCCCCCCCCCCCCCCCCCCCCCCCCCCCCCCCCCCCCCCCCCCCCCCCCCCCCCCCCCCCCCCCCCCCCCCCCCCCCCCCCCCCCCCCCCCCCCCCCCCCCCCCCCCCCCCCCCCCCCCCCCCCCCCCCCCCCCCCCCCCCCCCCCCCCCCCCCCCCCCCCCCCCCCCCCCCCCCCCCCCCCCCCCCCCCCCCCCCCCCCCCCCCCCCCCCCCCCCCCCCCCCCCCCCCCCCCCCCCCCCCCCCCCCCCCCCCCCCCCCCCCCCCCCCCCCCCCCCCCCCCCCCCCCCCCCCCCCCCCCCCCCCCCCCCCCCCCCCCCCCCCCCCCCCCCCCCCCCCCCCCCCCCCCCCCCCCCCCCCCCCCCCCCCCCCCCCCCCCCCCCCCCCCCCCCCCCCCCCCCCCCCCCCCCCCCCCCCCCCCCCCCCCCCCCCCCCCCCCCCCCCCCCCCCCCCCCCCCCCCCCCCCCCCCCCCCCCCCCCCCCCCCCCCCCCCCCCCCCCCCCCCCCCCCCCCCCCCCCCCCCCCCCCCCCCCCCCCCCCCCCCCCCCCCCCCCCCCCCCCCCCCCCCCCAGCTAAGTTGAGTATCCAACCAGGGCTGTGTTGTTGTTGTTGTTGCTGCTGCTCTTCTACGTATATCTAGAAATCATCAGAACATTAATGTAACACTCTTCCTTGTTGCTATGTAGCCTAGGATTGCATATTTAGACATTAAGTACAGTGCATATGTTGCTATGTAGCCTCAGATATATTACATATGGCCGTAGTTAACCTAACGATAAATGGGTTGCAGATATATTCAGTTAAAAGTCCGATTCACCGATTAGTTCCTTATCAGCCCCCGGCCTATATGATACCAGCTACTGATATCCTGAACAGTGAGCATATATAAGCCATGGGATGAAACTAACCTCGATGGAAAATAGCAGTCATTCCCAAAATTGTCCTGTGTAGGTATATCGAGAAGCATGTTAAGCACAACAGGCTAAACATCAACCAAAATTATCCATGGTAGACAAAATAATCTCCAAAAGATAGCTTCAGTGTGCAGGTTTAAGCATGCTAGTAAAGCAAAACAAGTGGAAAGGTGTGTTAATTGCAACATGTCTAACATTTAACAACAAGCAAACATAGTCATTCAAACTGGCATTGTGCCGGTCTAAGTACACTGGTTATTGTTAAATAGAAATGGAAAGGCGTGTTAACTACAAGATGCAGCAACCAAATGTAGTCATTCATAGTGGTATTGTAGAAACTGGTAGTGATGAAATTGAACTGCATAGTTCATACTTGCACATATAGAACATCACGTTGTGAATAACTGGAATAAACAAGGCATACTACGAACAACCAAAGATAGCATTTGAAACTGGACATTTGCTAACTACAAACAACTGAACAATCAAAAAACTTTAGAAGAGGCATATGCTAGCTATAATAGGCTTAACAGCAAGCAAATATATGCATTCCTATCGGTATGTTTAAAACTGGATTGATGAAATGTACTGCACAGTAAATAATTGCACATATAGAGCATCACATTGTGAACAACTGAAATAAACAAGGCATACTGCAAACAACCAGATATAGCAATTAACTACAAAAGGGACTCGACAAAACAAATCATGGGTTTCCCCTTGTGAAGAGGCACGGCAAAACAAATCATGAGTTTCCTCACTTGTCATAGATGGGCTCGTTCCCGTGGGAAGAGCACGGACCC
>JAAAWM010008419.1:0-13988 GCA_036873465.1 Thinopyrum obtusiflorum
ATCCCCAACACCAGATTGCATAACCAGAAAGTTTCGGGAGTTTATAGGTGGGAATTCAAATAGCCCCTAGGATATCTTTCCGACAGATGCATGATATGAGATTGGGGTTCGACGTCTAGTGGTCCGCCTATCCACGGTTGGTTTTACAGTGGTCTCGTTGTGTCTTAAAGAGTCCTTGGCTATGCTGACTCGGGGACGCTTCGTATATCATGTGCACTGCCTTGTACATGATGGTGTTGTACGATCGAGCCCATGTGGGCCCCACCACGAAAACTTCGGACGAAATCTCTATCATATGTTTGTTCCGGCTTATTATGCAATTCAATCCTTTGTTTTGTTTTGATTGTGGTATTCGAGTTGCTCCGAAGTCAAATGTGGATTCCATACCTTTCCTAAGTGGTGTTCTCATATTCCTATGTGGATACTAACCCTTCTTATTTATCGAGATTGTCATCTCAATTCTATTTCCAACCGGTGCGTTTCTCTTCGAGATGATCCCATCATTTTTTCCATCCGCAAGATCAATTCTAAGTTTTCTCAACGGTATCCATTCCATCTGCCCAAGTTGCCTTTGTTTTCCCGCCCTCCCACCCTTTTATTCAAGGACTCAGATTTCTTAATCAAGTATCCATCTTACGGATGTGAAGACTCTTCATTCTTTTCTTTCAATGTTCTTATCCGGTGATTGTCATGAAGATGGTCAGAAGTTTCAAGTTCATCATTCTTCATTCTCTTTTTTCTCCGCTGGTCTAAAATCAAGCTTTCGGTGTTGACCATATCCCTTTCGTCCTTTCATATGCTTTCTTATGCCGGTGCACCTCTTAATCATTAACCTCTCGCTTTTCATTTGTATCCGGAAGATATCTCAGAAGATTCATGTTTCCAATCTTAATCCGTTCAAGCTATTTGGAGATAATTATCTCATTCAAGCCATTTAATTCACCGGCGCAATCTATCTTTTAAATCGTTCAACGGTGTTTTCTTTTGAGTGGGCCCTAACCCATAGGTCTTTTTCCAGGATCTTACCTGACTCTTCTAATTTATCCGGAGCGATTCCCAAATTCTTTCAAAGTTTGACATAAGAATGATTTATCATCAGTCAAATGTATCCTCCAAGTTCGCTTTCATATTCTTTTCATCGTTGGTTCAACCTTTCTAATTTCCATTACGGAGTGCCTCAACAATTCATGGTGGTGTTTCTCCTCATCATTCTCGGATCTTAAGACCGAAGAAGGGTTCCTCTTAAATCCTTACCCGTTCTTCCAAACATTCATGGTTCTAGCTTGATGCCATCCTCTCATAATTGTTTTCGATTGTGAGAAATCTTTTCATACCCATCCGGAGCATTTCATGAGTTGTTTTCCTTTCTTGATCATCCAATGGCCATCATTTCAGAAGATTTCTTCATTCTCATCTTTCAACTTCATTTCCGCAATTCTTCTCAATTCATGCCCCTTCGTACGTCTCCATATTCTTCTGGTGCTTTGTTGAAGTATTCTCTAGTCAGCTTGTGGTCTCTTCGTGCCCTCGTATCTAAATTCCCTCAAGTATCTTCGTTCATTTTCCAATTCTTCCCGGTGAATTGTGCCTTTGCTACTTTCATTTTCAATTCTTACGGTGGTTCGTTCAAGATTTCTCTTCCTTCGTTATCATATCAATTTATTCGTTGTTTCCTACCGGTGGTTCGTTGAAGACCTTCCCAAGTCTGCGCTATATCTATCTTAATCCTTTTTACGAGAATAAGTAGTATGCCAAATCCGTCGCTTGTCATCAATTTAAATTGGTGAAGGATACGCATAACGTAATTCTTATTATTGTTTCATCCAAGTGATCTAGTTTCTTCTTTCTAGAGTTGTTCATCATGTCATCATTTCTCGGTTCGAGATGCTTCATCTTTTTTTTTTCTGGAGTTCCAAGTTTTCCGCATTATATCATGACGAAGCTCCACCTAATGGGGGGGGGGGGGGGGGGGGGGGGGGGGGGGGGGGGGGGGGGGGGGGGGGGGGGGGGGGGGGGGGGGGGGGGGGGGGGGGGGGGGGGGGGGGGGGGGGGGGGGGGGGGGGGGGGGGGGGGGGGGGGGGGGGGGGGGGGGGGGGGGGGGGGGGGGGGGGGGGGGGGGGGGGGGGGGGGGGGGGGGGGGGGGGGGGGGGGGGGGGGGGGGGGGGGGGGGGGGGGGGGGGGGGGGGGGGGGGGGGGGGGGGGGGGGGGGGGGGGGGGGGGGGGGGGGGGGGGGGGGGGGGGGGGGGGGGGGGGGGGGGGGGGGGGGGGGGGGGGGGGGGGGGGGGGGGGGGGGGGGGGGGGGGGGGGGGGGGGGGGGGGGGGGGGGGGGGGGGGGGGGGGGGGGGGGGGGGGGGGGGGGGGGGGGGGGGGGGGGGGGGGGGGGGGGGGGGGGGGGGGGGGGGGGGGGGGGGGGGGGGGGGGGGGGGGGGGGGGGGGGGGGGGGGGGGGGGGGGGGGGGGGGGGGGGGGGGGGGGGGGGGGGGGGGGGGGGGGGGGGGGGGGGGGGGGGGGGGGGGGGGGGGGGGGGGGGGGGGGGGGGGGGGGGGGGGGGGGGGGGGGGGGGGGGGGGGGGGGGGGGGGGGGGGGGGGGGGGGGGGGGGGGGGGGGGGGGGGGGGGGGGGGGGGGGGGGGGGGGGGGGGGGGGGGGGTCATCGCAAGGCTTCACCCTGTGTTTTCAACTGCTCTTTATTTTTGATCATTCTTTTATTATCGGAGTTCTTCATGGAGGCTACATGGTGGTTCATCAATGATTCCTTTCATTCTTCAATTGTTCGTCAAGTTTTCTCTCGGAGTTATGATCCGCCAAGCTATACTCAAAATTCAACAGGGTGCTTAACACATGTTTTGTTTTGAGGAGTTCAAGTATTCTTCATCTTGCATTCCAAAGTGCAATTCCTTCTACCTTATCTTCGAGATGGCGTTATATCATTCTTGACAATTTCCATTCATGTTTCGCGATTCACATGTTGTCAAGAATGAGGTATTTTAAATCCATCAACCACTTCGTTGGAGTTATCTTGTGTCATATTTCACCTAAAGCCTTCCCTAAGGAATGTTGCTATTGTGGTGTTTATCAATGATCCAAGTTATCTCTTTATCATCTTGGTGGAAGAAGTTTTTCATCTCTTCGTTGTTCACAATCAATCATTGTTTTCGTTGGTGGCAGAATTTCACCTTAATTTTGAGTTGTTTTCCATAAGCCCACAACAAGCTTATCCCTTTTCGTTGTTGATTTTTCAACAACTCCGTTCAATCCTTCTTTGTAAGAATGCTATATCAAATTCATTTGAGGTAGAAGATGTTATTGTCTTCTCCGTTCTTTTCATTCCATTCGTTCTTTTGTTTCGGAGGCATTGTGCTGTTGCTCTCGTCAAGTATCTTCCCGTCTTGTCAAGCTATTATTCTATTCATTCCATGTTCAATCGGAGTGCTGTCAAAATTATGTCATTCTTGTTCCTTGGCTATCTCGTTATACCGAGGTGGTTTCATATTCTTTTGGTTCGTTAAGCCCTTGTTTCATGTCTTTCAACCAACAAGTTTCTAATGTTCCTTGTTCCTCTTTTCTAACGGAGCTTTTCAATCGCGTTCATCTCCGCTGTATTCTTTCCTTCAAGTTTTCAACCTCTCAAGGTTCATTGGGTTCACTCGCTTGTCAAAGAAGCAACTTTGTCTTACCTCTTCCTCTTCCGCTTCTCCCCGGTGCCATCCTTAGATCTCGAGACGAGATCTCTTGTAAGTGGAGGAGTGTTGTAACGCCCCGAGACCGACGCTTCAGATGCCTTCCATGTTTTGCGTGTCAGTGGGGGGGGGGGGGGGGGGGGGGGGGGGGGGGGGGGGGGGGGGGGGGGGGGGGGGGGGGGGGGGGGGGGGGGGGGGGGGGGGGGGGGGGGGGGGGGGGGGGGGGGGGGGGGGGGGGGGGGGGGGGGGGGGGGGGGGGGGGGGGGGGGGGGGGGGGGGGGGGGGGGGGGGGGGGGGGGGGGGGGGGGGGGGGGGGGGGGGGGGGGGGGGGGGGGGGGGGGGGGGGGGGGGGGGGGGGGGGGGGGGGGGGGGGGGGGGGGGGGGGGGGGGGTTTTCATAAAACTTGCATCCGCTCGTAGTTGCCGCTTCTTCCTTGTCTCTGCTAGACCCTTCTCTTCTCTCTTGTCTTCTCCGTGGCAATGTTGTCAGACCGCTTGTCTTCGTTGACCTTCTCCGTCCAACCACACACGTGACCGCGTCCGCCTGACCCCTCTTTCCGCAGTGCATCGACCCCTCGCGTGTGCGTCCGAAAGCTGTCCCAAACCCGACCCGGGCAGTCGTGACCGATGGGTCCGGATCATCCCCAAACATCTATAAAACATCCCCGTTTTCTTAATTGGACTTCCTAACCTATTTATTCTCGATCGCCCGATTATGATCGGACGGACCGGGTTAATCCCTACCCTATTCCCCTATCTTTACCTAATAATAAAGCAAATTGGGTTTCTTTCGTCCGTCATGGCATTTTTCAGAAAAGTCTCTGTCTTTTCTTGAAATCAACCCGCCGTCCGGATTTAAGTCACACCTGAACCGTTATTTTACATTTTTCGAAACCCCCCCTGATGTTTTAGGTAATTCATCCGCGGATCATATTTAAGTCAAACAAATGCTTTTTAAAATCATCCATATCTTTTAAACCGTAACTCCGATTTGAACATGTTATATATGAAATTTGATTAGAAAAATATGTAGAATATGAATATGAGATTATTTTTACCTGTTAAGTATTTTTAAATATTATTTTGAAATATATTTGAGTCAAACCAAATGATTTTCTAAATTATCTGTATCTTTTAAACCGTAACTTCGATTTTAACATATTATATATAAAATTTTATTAGAAAAATGTGTGGAATCTAAATATGATGTTAATTTTACCTATTAAATATTTTTTAAATATTGTTATGGAAGCAAACTTATAATTTATAGCGTAAGATCCGGTTTTTTCATACCGGCGGCGATCCGGATTGCAAATAAACACCCCACTATAACCATATACGGAAAAGAAAACATCGATAACTACACATGCATACCTCTGAAAAATGTCGCAGGGGAAAACAACAGATTTCTCATCGCGAGAGTGAGAGAAAGCGAGAGAGAGAGAGAGAGAGAGAGAGAGAGAGAGAGGGGGAGGGAGGAGAGAGGGAGAGAGAGACGCCTTATGATTAACCATATTTAACACACATTTTTTGTTGTTTTGTGTGAACACCGAGGCCATCGCGGCGAGGGTGAGAAGGAGGATAAGCGGCAACACAAATATGATGCCTCGCAAAAATAAAGGAGATGGACCTATTGTGGTTTTGAGTGATGGTTGTTGACTTAAGAGCGTGTGTTATGTTTTCTCTCCCGTTGCAATGCACCGGCTCTTTTGCTAGTCTATATAAAATGTCCAACCCTAATTTTTAGGAGATCTGTCCCATCCTCCCCGTCACCACTGCCACTCCTCTTCCACATCGGGATCCCACCTGCCCAAACCACCACCGCCATCTTCCCTTGTTTTCAGCACCACCCAATTAACACTGCAGCCCGCTCCTGTCCGATCCATCCAATCGATCCAGCCGCCGCTGACCTCCTTCGTCTCGTCCCAGCGCCGGACGTGGAACCGCGACTCCCGCCGGACCTCCTCCCTGCCCGAGGCTGCTGCCTCCCCGTCGTCTTCCTCGAGCAGGAGCTCACGCCCGAGCTCCATCGCCACCCGTTGCCCCTAGCCGGAGCATCTCCATCGCCGGCCAAAACCCCGCAGGTCGCCGACCCCTCTCCTCTCCTCTCCTTCCTTTTTCTCCATCCCGAGGCTCCTTTCTTTTCTAATCTCTCTCTCCCTCCTATTCCTCTCGCAGGAACCCGCTGCCGCTGCCGTGGATTTGGAACAGCGCCGTCGTCGAGTTTAGTCCGCGGCCGCCGTTGCCCGGATCCAGCGCTGGCCGACCGGATCCACACGTTTCGCCGCCCCCGCACCTGTTCTCCGGTCTCCCGTAGCTGCGTCGCCGCCCCGCTGGTAGCAAGCTCCTCCCACGCCATGGCTGTTTCGAGCCAAGGAGGAGACGCCCTGCTTCCCCTGCTCTGAGCGCGTTGACCACGCCCTCCCCGTCGTGCACCTGGCCTGCCTCCAGCGCCAAGTCCCCCAGCCGCTGACGCCACCGCGTCTTCTTTCCCTGCGCTGCTCGAGAACGAGCCACTGCATCATGCGCTGCCTCCCCTGTTTCTGCTCGCGAATGAGGAGGAAGACGCGCCCCTCCTGCCTGCGTTGACCGAGGCCGCGCCAGGCCCAGATCCCGCCAGCGCCCGCCACGCGCGTGGGCCTCCTTGCCTCCCGTGCCACCTCACCGACCTGGGCCTCAGCCCGTGGTGAGCAGCCCAGATCCGTCAGTTTCGGCCCGTGCATGTTTTTTTCCCTTGCTGCGAATTTATCTATTTTTCCAGAGAAAACCTGTTTTAAAGAAAAACCCTTGCTGTTCATGCATTTAATAACTAAATAACCTTGCACCATATGTAAAAACTTTATATATGTAAAATGCTTAGAATTTCATCTAGTTTCATAATATGCTGCTTTCATCCATGTTAAAAATGTTTAAATTACTATTTGCATTAATTTGCATAAATGCCATGTTAAAATGCTTTATTTCATAACTAATTAACCGTAACTCCAATTTAAATGTTCTTTATATGTAAATGGGGTAGAAAAATGCATAGAATAACTTGGTTCACTTTATTTTGATGTTTAACAACTTTAAAATATGAT
Source organism: Thinopyrum obtusiflorum (assembly GCA_036873465.1). Lineage (NCBI taxonomy): Eukaryota > Viridiplantae > Streptophyta > Magnoliopsida > Poales > Poaceae > Thinopyrum > Thinopyrum obtusiflorum. Next base: position 6,757 of record JAAAWM010008419.1, read on the forward strand.
TTAGGGCAGAACAGTAGCTAATTCAAAATATGGACATGAGGATTTTCTGGAATTGTTGTTTGTTGTTCCGGCCTCATTTAAACTTGCCTAGATAGGTAGTTTTCATATGCTTCACCCCTTGCCATGTTTAATAACATTTAATATTGTTGGGTACATAAATGAGAGATAACTAAATAATTGATGTGGTGTTTCGTCAATATGCAACTCGTTGCATATTGATCTCCACTTAATTTGTAGTGTTGTTTGTTGCACTTTGCCATGCCATGCCTTATTAAACCGGACATGCATTATACTTGATTGTGCATCATGCCATGTTTATGTGATGGTTGTTTACCATGTTGTTTGCTTCTTTCCGGTTTGCTTCTCTCGTTAACTTCGGTTTCATTCCAGAGTTGTGAGGATTCGTTCGACTACGCCCATTTGTCTTCTTCATGGACTCGTTCTTCTTCCTTGCGGGATCTTAGTCAAGATGACCATACCCTCGATATCACTTCTATCTTTGCTTGCTAGTTGTTCATTCTATCGCTATGTCGTGCTACCTACCACTTGTGTATCATGCCTCCCATATTGCCATGTCAAGCCTCTAACCCACCTTCCTAGCAAACCGTTGTTTGGTTATGTTACCGCTTTTGCTCAGCCCCTCTTATAGCGTTGCTAGTTGCAGGTGAAGTTGAAGATTGTTCCATGTTGGAACATGGATATTTTGGGATATCACAATATCTCTTATTTAATTAATGCATCTATATACTTGGTAAAGGGTGGAAGGCTCGGCCTTTTGCCTGGTGTTTTGTTCCACTCTTGCCGACCTAGTTTCCGTCATATCGGTGTTATGTTCCTTGATTTTGTGTTCCTAACACAGTTGGGGTTATGGGACCCCCTTGACAGTTCGCTTTGAATAAAACTCCTCCAGTAAGGCCCAACCTTGGTTTTAACATTTGCCACCTATACCTTTTCCCTTGGGAGTCATGCTCCCGAGGGTCATCTTTATTTTAACCCCCCCGGGCCAGTGCTCCTCTGAGTGTTGGTCCAAAATAGAGCCACTTGCGGTGCCGCCCTAGGCAACTGGGGGTATCTTCGGTTGCCGTACGTAGTGTTCATCCGGTGTGCCCTGAGAACAAGATATGTGCAGCTCCTATCAGGATTTGTCGGCACATCGGGTGGTCTTGCTGGTCTTGTTTTACCATTGTTGAAATGTCTTGTAACCGGGATTCTGAGACTGATCGGGTCTTTCCGGGAGAAGGAATATCCTTCGTTGATCGTGAGAGCTTGTGATGGGCTAAGTTGGGACACCCCTGCAGGGTATAAACTTTTGAAAGCCGTGCCCGCGGTTATGTGGCAGATGGGAATTTGTTAATGTCCGGTTGTAGAGAACTTGACTTAATTAAAATGCATCAACCGCGTGTGTAGCCGTGATGGTCTCTTTTCGGCGGAGTCCAGGAAGTGAACACTGTTTGGGTTATGTATGAACGTAAGTAGTTTCAGGATCACTTCTTGATCACTTCTAGCTTCTTGACCGTTGCGTTGCTTCTCTTTTCGCTCTTATTTGCGTATGTTAGCCACCATATTTGCTTAGTGCTTGCTGCAACTCCACCTCATTACCCCATCCTACCCATAAGCTTAAATAGTCTTGATCTCGCGGGTGTGAGATTGCTGAGTCCTCGTGACTCACGGATACTTCCAAACAGTTGCAGGTGTCGATGATACCAGTGTAGGTGATGCTACCAAACTCAAGTGGGAGTTACTGTGTGTCTTTTCCTGATGATCAGTAGTGGAGCCGAGTTGGGACGATCGGGGATCTAGCATTTGGGGTTATCTTCTTTTCTTGTGGATTTGTCCGTAGTCGGACTATGAGTGTACTCTGATGATGTATGAATTAATTGCTATTTGTGTGAAGTGGCGATTGTAAGCCAACTCTCTTTATCCCTTTCTTGTTCATTACATGGGATGTTGTGAAGATGACCCTTCTTGCGACAAAACCACCATGCGATTATGCCTCTAAGTCGTGCCTCGACACGTGGGAGATATAGCCGCATCGTGGGTGTTACACGGAAGGACCTGGAGATAGCAGTGCGGCAGAAGCGGGAGGAGGCGACGTCGTCACCATGGCGTGGGAGGCCGGAAGCTCCTGAGCTCTGGGGACCTCGGCGACCAAGCCGGGCATTGACACCTCCAGAGCCACCAGGGCCACGGGGGCTGACTCCTCTCGGGGGTGCTCCCCCAAGCCTCGCGAGGATGACCGGGCTGGAGAAGCACAAGCGCCGTCGCTGCCCTTATCCATGGAGAGGGGTGCGGCCGCAGGAGGCGATCTGGCCTCGAGCAGTACCGCCTCGTCCTCCTTCCTCTTCTTCGCCGCGGGCGTCGGCCTAATTGCACAATGGAGAAGCGTCAAGGATGAGCAGCAGAAGCAAGAACAAGGCAGGACAAGAACACTTACTGGTCCACCACGGTGTAGTCCCTCCGCTTCTTAAGCTTGAAGCCTGAGAGCCTCGCAGCCTGAGGCGCAGGTGCGCGGGCTCCAGGAGCGGAAGAAGGGGCAGCAGTTGGCCCGAAAGCAGCTCCGGGTGGTGTCGGAGCAGAAGCGTCGTCGCGGGAAATCAGTGCTGACCTGCCCCTTGTCGGAACCTCGGCCGGTGGCTTCCTCTGGGGGCTGGCCTTGGACCTCGAAGAGCCCCCAGCCACGGGTGGCTCCCCTTTCTCCGGGAGGACTTCAGCCTCGTCATCATCATCAGGCAAGGTGCGGAAGATGTCGGCCTTGCGCAAGGGAGAGGTCTCCCCCATCCCCTCGGGGGTCGCCTCCGAGTCGCGCTCCTCGTCCTCCTCCTCTTCCCCCTCCCTGCGAGAATCGCCAGAAGACACGTCCACCGACGCCGTTGCCGTCGGGACCCTAGGAGGCGCCGGCGGCACTAGCCCAGACTCGCCAAAGGTGGGCATGGCGGCCGCGACCTGCGCCCTGTCCTTACGAAGGAACAAGGGAACGAAGGCACTCGGCGGATATTCCTGGTCATCCCCGACTAGGAGGCGGAGAGCCACGGCCAGCTCTTCTCCAGACAAGGCCTCCGGACTCAAGCGTCCACAAGGGGCGTGAGCGTGCCTGGAGCGGAGCCACACGCAGCATCAGGAATTCCCTCAGGAGCATGGCCCCCGTCAACTTCGCCGCCTTCGCGTTGCCCGGCTTCAGGTCGGCGTTCATCTTCTCCAGCACCGGCTTCGCCCAGTCGTCAGTAAGCTTCGCGCAGAGCCACCCCTCGTCGGACTGGGGCATCTCCGTCGGCAGCATCAACCGTGGGTGGACGCACTTGGCATCCATCATGACCCACTTGCTCCTAAAGCCATCGGCCTTCTTTCCGGCCTTCGAGATCGTGTTGGCCTTGCCGGCTGCGATGAAGTTGGCGCACCCTGAGGTGTGGCCATCGTTGATCCGGAGGAAGAAGAAGTGGCGCAGCAGAGCCACGGACGGCATCACCCCGGCGTACGCCTCGCAGTAGAAGGCGAAGATTGACAGGAGAAGAACAGAGTTGGGATGAAGATGAAGGGCCTGCAACTTGTAATGGTTGAGGACGGCGTAGAAAAAGTCAGAGAAGGGGGGAACCAGCCCCGCAACGACGTTGCTCATGAAGAAGGGGAAGAAGGTGCTCCTCGAAGCCTCCGGCTCGGCGGAGCCGGCCCGGGGCTCGGTCTTCCCCTTCTCGTTGTTCTCCCCCGCCGTCAGCAGACGAGTGGCGGCGAGGTTCTTCTCCGAGACATTGGGCGCGTCCAGAGCCGGCTCGTACCAGGCGGGCGATGAAGAAGCCTTGACCTTCCGGGGCGCCATTGGTTGCTGGCTCGGAAGGGAATTGGAGCAGATCTGGAGACTTCGGAAGCAAGGGGCAAGAACGGGGATCTGGAGCAAGACGAAGGAAATCGATGAAGGCAAGCGTTGCCCGCGCCAGCCTTTTGTCAGACGGGCAGTTGCCGAGGTAGCGTGGGGAAGCGGAGATGCCCACGTCCAATCAATCGCCACGCGTCAAGCGGGGTCGCAGGCTGTTGGGGCCCGCGGTGCTCCGCACTTGCCCTTTGGCTTCGCCTCGAAGCCAAGTCCGAGCGCGCCTTGGGCCCGGGGGCTACTGTCGGCGTCCTGGGAACGGGGGTCCCCAGACTTGCCTGCCTGCGGCCCACAGCGTGGCTCCACCAGCGGCCCTGTACGGCCCATCTTCACCAGCAAACACTCAAGACCCTCGCGAGGCGGACGACACAAGACCTCCTCAGGGATGGCCTCACCAGGCCGGCTTGCGAGGGGCGGAGAGATCAAGGCAAGGGTACCTCGCGAGGTTCATGTGATGTAATCCATGACGACCGGAGCCAGGCGGGCGCCAGCGCGCTCAGTGTCCTCGTTTCCTCTTTGGTGCTAAAGAGGCAAGCGCAGACGATGAGTCCCAAGGCATCAGGCAAAGTTTTCCATATTGGTGCAACGAGACCAAGACCAGCAGGACGACAGGACGGAGGTCACCATGGAGCCCAAGACGGTGTCACCACCAGAGCCTTTGGCAGGCGAAGACCACCTTTAGTCAGGATAACTTGTACTAGTTGTCTCCCTTCGAAATTGGCCATTGTTGGATCCCTTCCCGCTCAATATTTGGGGAGAGGACCAGGGCCTCTATAAATAGGACTAGCCACCACCATAGAGGGGAGGGATCATTCAGATCATCCTCAGCCACACACAAGTTCACCAAGCACAAGAACACCTCTCCTCAGGAGGCTGTTCTTCCCTTGTAACTGTTCATCCTCAGCCCAAGAGGCAATCCACCACACCACACTGGAGTAGGGTATTACACCACATCCGTGGCCCGAACCAGTATAAACTCTTGTGTCTCTCGTTCTTTGGGTTCGTCGAGCTAGGCCTTGCAATTGTTCCGAGAGCGATCTAGGGAGAGAGAGATCTTCATGCGTACCCCAGTGTTCGAACCTCAAGGGTTTTGCCGGAACCCGAAATCCGACAGGAGCCCCTCCGAGATTGGATCTCTCTCTCTGTTTCCTTCAGTTTCTGCGCTCCCTGATTCTGTCCTTTCACCGTTTCTTAAATTCCCGGAGATCCGTAACTCCGATTGGGCTGAAATTTGGACAAGATTTTTAACCGGATATTGGCTTTCTTGCAGCATGAGAAGGGCACCAACCGCCTTATGGAGTGGCCACGAGGGCCCAGGGCGTTCCCGCCTGCCTCGTGGACTCCTCGGGCATCGTCTCGCGTTGATTCTTTTGCCCAAAAATCACATATATTCCAAAAAAAATCTCCAGAAGTTTTTATCGCGTTTGGACTCCGTTTGATATGGATTTTCTGCGAAACAAAAAACATGCAACAAACAGGAACTGGCACTGGGCACTGGATCAATATGTTAGTCCCAAAAATAGTATAAAAAGTTGCCAAAAGTATGTAAAACTTGTAGAATATTGGCATGGAACAATCGAAAATTATAGATACAACGGAGACGTATCAGCATCCCCAAGCTTAATTCCTGCTCGTCCTCGAGTAGGTAAATGATAAAAAAGATAATTTTTGATGTGGAATGCTACCTAGCATAATCTTGATCATGTAATCTAATCATGGCATGAATATTAAGACACGAGTGATTCAAAGCAATAGTCTATCATTTGACATTAAGACAATAATACTTCAAGCATACTAATATAGTAATCATGTCTTCTCAAAATAACATGGCCAAAGAAAGTTCATCCCTACAAAATCATATAGTTTGGCTATGCTCCATCTTCGTCACACAAAATGTTCAAATCATGCACAACCCCGATGACAAGCCAAGCAATTGTTTCATAATTTAGTATTCTCAAATTTTTCAACCTTCACGCAATACATGAGCGTGAGCCATGGACATAGCACTATAGGTGGAATAGAATATGATGGTGGAGGTTGTGTGGAGAAGACAAAAAGGGAGAAAGTCTCACATCGACGCGGCTAATGAATGGGCTATGGAGATGCCCATCAATTGATGTCAATGCGAGGAGTAGGGATTTCCATGCAACAGATGCACTAGAGCTATAAGTGTATGAAAGCTCAAACTGAAACTAAGTGGGTGTGCATCCAACTTGCTTGCTCATGAAGACCTAGGGCATTTGAGGAAGCCCATCATTGGAATATACAAGCCAAGTTCTATAATGAAAATTCCCACTAGTATATGAAAGTGATAACTCAAGAGACTCTCTATATGAAGAACATGGTGCTACTCTGAAGCACAAGTGTGGTAAAAGGATAGTAACATTGCCCCTTCTCTCTTTTTCTCTCATTTTTTTTTGTTTTGGTGGGCTTCTTTGGCCTTTTTTTTATTTGGGCTTCTTTGGCCTCTTTTATTTTGATAACCTCACATGGGAAAATGTTCTAATAATGATCATCACACTTTTATTTACTTACAACTCAATATTACAACTCGATACTAGAACAAAGATATGAATCTATATGAATGCCTCCGGCGATGTACCGGGATGTGCAATGATCTAGCGTAGCAATGAAATCAAAAAAAGGACAAGCCATGAAAATATCATGCTAGCTATCTTACGATCATGCAAAGCAATATGACAATGAATGCTCAAGTCATGTATATGAAGATGATGGAATTTGCACGGCAATATATCTCGGAATGGCTATGGAAATGCCATAATAGGTAGGTATGGTGGCTGTTTTGAGGAAGATATAAGGAGGCTTATGTATGGCAGAGCGTATCTGATACGTCTCCGTCGTATCTATAATTTTTGATTGTTCCATGCCAATATTATACAACTTTCATATACTTTTGGTAACTTTCTATACTATTTTTGGAACTAACATATTGATCCAGTGCCCAGTGCTAGTTCTTGTTTGTTGCATGTTTTATGTTTCGTAGAAACCCCATATCAAACGGAGTCCAAACGGGATAAAAACGGACGGAGAATATTTTTGGAATATTTATGAATTTTGGGAAGAAGAATCAACGCGAGACGGTGCCCGAGGGGGCCACGAGGCAGGGGGCGCGCCCCTGACCATCGTGGGCACCCCGTAAGGCGGTTGCTGCTCTTCTTTTGCCGCAAGAAAGCTAATTTTTGGAAAAAAATCGTGGCAAAGGTTTCAATCCAATCGGAATTACGGATCTCCGGTTATAAAAGAAACGGTGAAAGGGCAGAATCCAGAACACAGAAACAGAGAGAGACAGAGAGACAAATCCAATCTCGGAGGGGCTCTCGCCCCTCCCACGCCATGGAGACCATGGACC
>JAAAWM010008420.1:0-13991 GCA_036873465.1 Thinopyrum obtusiflorum
AGGACTGCCTCTGAAGACCCGGAGGTGATAACCTTAAAACGGGGGAAGAAATCTTCGCCAGAGGGTTCGGCACCGGAGAACGCCTCGGCCGAATCGCCCCCTAAAGGGGACCCGCTCTCCCCCGAGATGTAAGTGAAGGAAGGGGTTCCATAATGAATCACACTCCTATTTTATTCCTGAGGAAAATAACCGAAACATTATCTTGCAGTTCGGATCTCAACCCTTCTCAGCAGAGCTCATCTTCAGTGGATCTTCGTTCAGAGATGATAGAGAGCGAAATGCCTCCCCTTGTTGCACCGTCTCACGAGGCTGGAGACCCCGAGGTATCGTCCCGGAGGGTTTTTCCAAGTCCGGACCCTGGAAAAGGTCGTCAGGCCTGACCAGGATGCTGGGGGTCGCGCTTTCGACGGAAGGCGAAGGGGGGAACCAAGGAGCTACCGCCTCCGCGAAGGAGGCTGTTAGGAAGGGAAGAATCGAAAACTCCCCCGACCAGGGAAAGAAAGGGGGGGGGGGGGGGGGGGGGGGGGGGGGGGGGGGGGGGGGGGGGGGGGGGGGGGGGGGGGGGGGGGGGGGGGGGGGGGGGGGGGGGGGGGGGGGGGGGGGGGGGGGGGGGGGGGGGGGGGGGGGGGGGGGGGGGGGGGGGGGGGGGGGGGGGGGGGGGGGGGGGGGGGGGGGGGGGGGGGGGGGGGGGGGGGGGGGGGGGGGGGGGGGGGGGGGGGGGGGGGGGGGGGGGGGGGGGGGGGGGGGGGGGGGGGGGGGGGGGGGGGGGGGGGGGGGGGGGGGGGGGGGGGGGGGGGGGGGGGGGGGGGGGGGGGGGGGGGGGGGGGGGGGGGGGGGGGGGGGGGGGGGGGGGGGGGGGGGGGGGGGGGGGGGGGGGGGGGGGGGGGGGGGGGGGGGGGGGGGGGGGGGGGGGGGGGGGGGGGGGGGGGGGGGGGGGGGGGGGGGGGGGGGGGGGGGGGGGGGGGGGGGGGGGGGGGGGGGGGGGGGGGGGGGGGGGGGGGGGGGGGGGGGGGGGGGGGGGGGGGGGGGGGGGGGGGGGGGGGGGGGGGGGGGGGGGGGGGGGGGGGGGGGGGGGGGGGGGGGGGGGGGGGGGGGGGGGGGGGGGGGGGGGGGGGGGGGGGGGGGGGGGGGGGGGGGGGGGGGGGGGGGGGGGGGGGGGGGGGGGGGGGGGGGGGGGGGGGGGGGGGGGGGGGGGGGGGGGGGGGGGGGGGGGGGGGGGGGGGGGGGGGGGGGGGGGGGGGGGGGGGGGGGGGGGGGGGGGGGGGGGGGGGGGGGGGGGGGGGGGGGGGGGGGGGGGGGGGGGGGGGGGGGGGGGGGGGGGGGGGGGGGGGGGGGGGGGGGGGGGGGGGGGGGGGGGGGGGGGGGGGGGGGGGGGGGGGGGGGGGGGGGGGGGGGGGGGGGGGGGGGGGGGGGGGGGGGGGGGGGGGGGGGGGGGGGGGGGGGGGGGGGGGGGAATAGGTTGTCCGGACTCGCCATGAAGTACGTCATGGGTCATCTGTGGCCGGGGAGATCGGAGCCGAAGAGTTATTTCAGCTTGGTGCAGCAATTCCTTGACGCGGTGCCGCGTATTAATGCAATGAAGAGGTCAGCATGCATAGAGGGCGCAAGGATGGCTCTTGCCCGTGTCAAGACATACTGGGCAGAGATGGAGACCACCGTTGTTGCGTCCCGAGATTCGGACAAAAGCCGAGTACCCTCCGAGCACTATTTTCAGGAAGTCCTTGAAGGCGCTCGTGTAATAGAGACGCAGTGCTCGAAAGATGCTATGTTATGATAGCATATGTAATTATAAAGTAATATTTTGATAAACTGTAGTGGCCTTTTTATACTTGTGCCTTCAAGTATTGGGAACACCTCCTGTGCGGCCGTTTTAAGGATATATATAGAATCTGAAAGATGGCAGTCGTTGGCTTCAGCCCCCACGCACATAGTGCGGGGGTGCTCGCAGAAGACGCATTTTCACACTTAACCCAACGTCTTGGTCCTACAAAGGAGGTGATAGCGCAGCGGGCCAGGCAACCGGACTATAATGCTTTAACACTTTCACTTAGCCATAGGAGCTTGACAGTGAGACTATTTAGGTAGCCCCTTGGTGGCGACTGCGCTCGCCCGAGTTCGGGGCGCGTATGTGCCTGACCGGGAAGCGGCCCTTCGTTAAAGCGGAGGAATCCGATAGATTCCGATAGGTCAGGGGGGGGGGGGGGGGGGGGGGGGGGGGGGGGGGGGGGGGGGGGGGGGGGGGGGGGGGGGGGGGGGGGGGGGGGGGGGGGGGGGGGGGGGGGGGGGGGGGGGGGGGGGGGGGGGGGGGGGGGGGGGGGGGGGGGGGGGGGGGGGGGGGGGGGGGGGGGGGGGGGGGGGGGGGGGGGGGGGGGGGGGGGGGGGGGGGGGGGGGGGGGGGGGGGGGGGGGGGGGGGGGGGGGCGACGCCGAACACTCCCTAAGGTATTCGGTCTTTATGAGGACGGGCCGAGATAGAGCCCTTGGTAAAAAAGCCCATGGTGTCTAGGTACGCGCAAAAATTCTGGTGTGGCCAAATGCCAAGACGCCAGCCCCCTCCTTGGTTATAGCGAAAACCGGGGGATGTTGTCAACAAGAGACAGTAAAAAAAGGTTTACGCAGGGTCTTAATTTGAAAAGAATCCTTGAAACGGGTCCCTGCTGCACGTCTGCGCCCGTGTCTCTGTTGTGCCGTATCCTGGACGGGCGTAGCACGATGTTCGTCTGCGAAAGAGAGGAACTTATTAAAAAAAATAAGCGTGCGAGAAATCTATATTAAAACAAACAAAATATAGTTGGAGCAAGAATTATGCCGTATTGTCTCCGGGTGTGGACACGCGGAGCCCCTTGTACGGGGTTATGCGGCTATTAAGCATATGTACATTTGCACCGGACTCGTCGAGCCGTGTCCGGGATAGTAGGGCTGGATTAGTGGGCGGCTGTCTAGGGGGCTGCACCTTTGCCCGTACTTTGGGGGTCAATTTATATTCCCCTGTAATGAAATGATGCCTCGTGGGCCGGGCATTTTAAGTGTAAGGGATGCATAATGCGGTATTGCGTTAAAGCGGGCGAAGGCTTCTCGTCCCAGTAGCGCTTGATAGCGACTTATGAATGGGGCAATGTGGAATGTTAGCTTTTCGCTTCGGAAGTTGTCGGGTGAGCCGAACATGACTTCTAACGAAAGGGAACCCATACTTTGGGTATCTGGACCCGGCGTGACTCCTTGAAAGGAAGTGTTACCATGGCGGATTATAGCTGGGTTTACCCCGAGTTTGCGGATTGTGTCCTGATATAACAGGTTCAAGTCACTGCCGCCGTCCATAAGGACTTTTGTAAATTGGAGTCCGTTAATAATCGGATTCACGACCAAGGTAGTCCAGCCTGCGTTTCGGGCTCCTTTGGAGTAATCCTGATGATCGAAGGTGATTGGTTGTAACAACCATTGGCGGTGCTCCTCTGGGGCTGGCCATACGACGCGTGTCTTCATAAGCGCCGTTCTGTTTTTCCCTTTTGTCATCTGAAGTAAATTTATTGTCTTGAATTCTTGTGGGAACTTCTTTTGTTCTCCGGTGTTCTACTTGTGGGATGCGTCATCATCCTCGCTTGGTGTGTCGAGCTCCGTGTGTTCGGCATTGAGTTTTCCGGACTGTTTGAAGACCCAACAATCTATGTGGGTATGGTTGGCAGGCCTCCCCGAAGTACTGTGGATTTGACATATTTTTTCCAAGATTTTGTTGAGGTTGGATAGCTCGTCCCTGTCATCTTTGGGGGGCGGCTTTTTCTGATTTCATCGAGAGCTTTTGAATCCGGCGTTTACTGCCGTGCTCATCGGGCTATTGTCCTTGATCCGGCGTGGTTCTTTGTTACGGCGCGGTTTCCCGTTTCCATCTCTGGGTTCGATGTATTCGGGTCGCTGGTGCTGCTTCTTGCCAACCAGCTATCCTCTCTTGCACAGAAGCGGGTCACGAGGCTTGTTAATGCGGCCATTGTTCTTGGCTTTTCTTGGCCGAGGTGTCTGGCGAGCCATTCGCCTCGGACGCTATGTTTGAAAGCTGCTAGGGCCTCGGCGTCCGGACAGTCGACTATCTGATTCTTTTTAGTGAGGAATCTGTTCCAGAGTTTCCGAGCGGACTCTCCAGGCTGCTGAGTTATATGACTCAGATCATCTGCATCCAGAGGTCGGACATAGGTCCCTTGAAAATTTGCCCGGAAAGCGTCCTCGAGCGCTTCCCAACTTCCCATAGTGTTTTCGGGAAGGCTTTTAAGCCAATGCCGAGCTGGGCCTTTGAGCTTAAGTGGTAAGTATTTTATGGCGTGGAGATCATCTCCTCTGGCCATGTGTATGTGGAGGATATAACCCTCGATCCAGACTCCAGGGTCTGTTGTTCCGTCGTATGCTTCTATGTTTACGGGCTTGAATCCCGCTGGAAATTCATGGTCCAGCACCTCATCGGTAAAACATAGGGGATGTGCGGCGCCCCTATATTTAGGTGTGCCGCGATGTTTGGATATTTTTTGCATTGCATTGCTCACTGGAGCTTGCTTTTTTGGCCCGGTGCCGCGTTAGCCGATATAACGGAACGTAAGGCAGCAAAACACAGGAGCCGGGGGGGGGGGGGGGGGGGGGGGGGGGGGGGGGGGGGGGGGGGGGGGGGGGGGGGGGGGGGGGGGGGGGGGGGGGGGGGGGGGGGGGGGGGGGGGGGGGGGGGGGGGGGGGGGGGGGGGGGGGGGGGGGGGGGGGGGGGGGGGGGGGGGGGGGGGGGGGGGGGGGGGGGGGGGGGGGGGGGGGGGGGGGGGGGGGGGGGGGGGGGGGGGGGGGGGGGGGGGGGGGGGGGGGGGGGGGGGGGGGGGGGGGGGGGGGGGGGGGGGGGGGGGGGGGGGGGGGGGGGGGGGGGGGGGGGGGGGGGGGGGGGGGGGGGGGGGCGGCGCTTAAAGCGCTCCTGCTCGAGAGGTTCCTCAGGCACGATAAAATCCTCTTTGCCGAGGCTCACCTCATCCTCGGAGAGTGGAAGATAATTACTGTCCTCCGAGTTGTCGTTTATGGCCTGTTCGTCAGGGCTAACTTGCCCGTTTTCCCATTCCTCCTGTTCGGAAGTTATCTCAACGGGGTCATCATTATCTTCGGCATCATCCGGAGTATTGTTTTGTCCCGTGCCAGTATTGCTGTCTTTTCCACGACATGACTTAGAGCGGCGCCGCTGACGTCGGCGTTTTGGCTGTATCACAAGAGGTTCTTTTAGTTCTATCCACCATGTACACGTCGTAAGAAGAGGTGGCCGTCCAGCGTCCGGTGAACGGCGTGTTTTGGCCCTGCTCCTCATCGGCATCGTCGTCCATACCGTCGATGTCTTCGGAGCCGTAATCGAGCATGTCGGTTAAATCTTCGATAGTGGCTATTAAGTGGGCGGTGGGTGGGAAGTGAAGTTCTCCGTCATCCGCCTCTAGTTCGAACCGGATATAATTCGGCTGCGAGCCCCCCGCTAAGGATAGTGCTTTTAATGAGTTTAACATGTCGCCCAAAGGCGAGTGCCGAAAAATGTCCGTGGAGCTGAATTTGACGATCGAAGACTGATCGAGCTCGACGCACGTGGATGCACATGGTTCGGAACCTGTAGCCGGAAACGAGTCGAGGCTCTGGTGACACAGATTCCACTCGAGGTTGGGTCTGTGTGCGGCTCTGACGCCGCTGGGACTGCGTCATCCGTGGCTGCGTTGAGCTTTTCCGTCTTCGGATGGCGCGATCTGCTCCGGATCTAAGGCCAGAGCAGTTACAGGTGCTATCTCCTGGGTGTGGTCCGATGACAGATTTAAGTCATGTTCATCGTGGTGACGGGGAGCGGCTGCCGTGGTCTCGAATCCGTCGAAGATCAAGTCTCCGCGGATATCCGCGATGTAGTTCAAGCTCCCGAATCTGACCTGACGGCCAGGGGCGTAGCTATCGATCTGCTCCAGATGGCCAAGCAATTTGGCCCACAGTGCAAAGCCGCCGAACACGAAGATCTATCCGGGGAGGAAGACTTCTCCTTGGACAGCATTGTTGTAGATGATTGAAGGGGCCATCAAACCTTTTGAGGACGGCACAGTGGAACTCTCAATGAAAGCACCAATGTCGGTGTCAAAACCGGCGGATCTCGGGTAGGGGTCCCGAACTATGCGTCTAAGGTCGATGGTAACAGGAGACACGGGGCACAATGTTTACCCAGGTTCGGGCCCTCTCTATGGAGGTAATACCCTACTTCCTGCTTGATTGATCTTGATGAATATGAGTATTACAAGAGTTGATCTACCACGAGATCGTAATGGCTAGAACCCTAGAAGTCTAGCCTGTATGACTACATCTTCTCCTTCGGACTAAGCCCTCCGGTTTATATAGACACCAGAGGGGACTAGGGTTGTACAAAGTCGGTTACAGAGAAAGGAATCTTCATATTTGGACTCCAAGCTTGCCTTCTACGCCAAGGAGAGTCCCATCCGGATACGGGAGAGAGTCTTCGGTCTTGTATCTTCACGGCCCACTAGTCCGGCCCATGTCCAATCATTGACGGATTCCATCTCATGAGAGTCCTCATGGATGGCGGCAGCAGTCTTAACCTGCTTTATCAGGACACCGTCCGTAAAATGGGTATTGATCCGTCAAGAATCAAGCCCACCAAAACCACCTTTAAAGGAGTAATACCCGGCATAGAGGCCTGCTGCACAGGGTTAATAACGCTGGAGGTAGTCTTCGGCTCACTAGATAACTTCCGAAGCGAAGATTTAATTTTCGACATCGTCCCCTTCCACAGTGGTTACCATGCACTTCTCGGACGAACCGCTTTCGCCCGTTTCAACGCAGTTGTCAGGACCCCGATCCTAAGTCTCACCGATCTAGCATGTAACACATCATATCACTTTGCAGCCTCACGCACAGTATTCCCACGGGTGCCGCCTTACCTGGCCCGGGACCATTTGCGCCTTTTGGCTCACGTATATGATAGTGTCGCTAGCATCCATATGACAAAGAACCCGGGGCGACATGACTAGTCGTGAACCCAAAGTGGCACTAACTTACGAGGACAGGCATACATGACCTAGCCTCGACGTGTCGGTCATCAACATGTGAATCCGGGCTGTAGCAACTGGGCTAACAGGACTCCGGGAACCCAGACTGTAGCAGGCTAGCAGGACTCCGGAAGTCACCGCGTGACATTTCCCCGAAGGGACAGACACAGGAACGAAGTGGGACACATGCCGGCCAGTCTAGGTGTTCCAGAGTAGTAGTAACTGGGCTAGCAGGACTCCGGTAAACCGGGCTGTAGCAGACTACCAGGGGGGGGGGGGGGGGGGGGGGGGGGGGGGGGGGGGGGGGGGGGGGGGGGGGGGGGGGGGGGGGGGGGGGGGGGGGGGGGGGGGGGGGGGGGGGGGGGGGGGGGGGGGGGGGGGGGGGGGGGGGGGGGGGGGGGGGGGGGGGGGGGGGGGGGGGGGGGGGGGGGGGGGGGGGGGGGGGGGGGGGGGGGGGGGGGGGGGGGGGGGGGGGGGGGGGGGGGGGGGGGGGGGGGGGGGGGGGGGGGGGGGGGGGGGGGGGGGGGGGGGGGGGGGGGGGGGGGGGGGGGGGGGGGGGGGGGGGGGGGGGGGGGGGGGGGGGGGGGGGGGGGGGGGGGGGGGGGGGGGGGGGGGGGGGGGGGGGGGGGGGGGGGGGGGGGGGGGGGGGGGGGGGGGGGGGGGGGGGGGGGGGGGGGGGGGGGGGGGGGGGGGGGGGGGGGGGGGGGGGGGGGGGGGGGGGGGGGGGGGGGGGGGGGGGGGGGGGGGGGGGGGGGGGGGGGGGGGGGGGGGGGGGGGGGGGGGGGGGGGGGGGGGGGGGGGGGGGGGGTAGGGGCAGCATGGCACGTATTGTATTGTTGCCATCGAGTATAACAAGATGGGGTTTTTATCATATTGCATGAATTTATCCCTCTACATCATGTCATCTTGCTTAACGCATTACTCTGTTTTCTTGAACTTAATACTCGAGATGCATGCTGGATAGCGGTCGATGAGTGGAGTAATAGTAATAGATGCAGGCAGGAGTTGGTCTACTTGTCTCGGATGTGATGCCTATATACATGATCATACCTAGATATTCTCATAACTATGCTCAATTCTGTCAATTGCTCAACAGTAATTTGTTCACCCACCATAGAATACTTATGCCCTTGAGAGAAAACACTAGTGAAATCTATGGCCCCCGGGTCTATTCTCATCATGTCAATCTTCCATCACTTTATTATTGCTTTGCTTTTTTTACTTTGCCTTTTATTTTACTTTGCATATCTATACCAAAAATACCAAAAATATTATCTATCAGATCTCACTCTCGTAAGTGACCGTGAAGGGATTGACAACCCCTAATCGCGTTCGTTGCGTTGAGCTATTTTTTTTGTGTAGGTACGAGGGACTCGCGCGTAGCCTCCTACTAGATTGATACCTTGGTTCTCAAAAACTGAGGGAAATACTTACTCTACTCTGCTGCATCACCCTTTCCTCTTCAAGGAAATCCAACGCAGTGCTCAAGAGGTAGCACTCATATCTGCCTTAATGGCAGGGGGGGGGGGGGGGGGGGGGGGGGGGGGGGGGGGGGGGGGGGGGGGGGGGGGGGGGGGGGGGGGGGGGGGGGGGGGGGGGGGGGGGGGGGGGGGGGGGGGGGGGGGGGGGGGGGGGGGGGGGGGGGGGGGGGGGGGGGGGGGGGGGGGGGGGGGGGGGGGGGGGGGGGGGGGGGGGGGGGGGGGGGGGGGGGGGGGGGGGGGGGGGGGGGGGGGGGGGGGGGGGGGGGGGGGGGGGGGGGGGGGGGGGGGGGGGGGGGGGGGGGGGGGGGGGGGGGGGGGGGGGGGGGGGAGATTTGATCGTCGGTATCCAATACCTAGTTCAATCTCGTTACCGGCAAGTCTATTTACTCGTTACGTAATGCATCATCCCGTAACTAACTCATTATCTACATTGCTTGCAAGGCTTATAGTGATGTGCATTACCGAGAGGGCCCAGAGAAACCTCTTCGACAATCGGAGTGACAAAACCTAATCTCGAAATACGCCAACCCAACATGTACCTTTGGAGACACCTGTAGTACTCCTTTATAATCACCCAGTTACGTTGTGACGTTTGGTAGCACCCAAAGTGTTCCTCCGGTAAACGGGAGTTGCATAATCTCATAGTTACAGGAACATGTATAAGTCATGAAGATAGCAATAGCAATATACTAAACGATCAACTGCTAGGCTAACGGAATGGGTCATGTCAATCACATTATTCTCCTAATGATGTGATCCCGTTAATCAAATGACAACACATGTCTATGGTTAGGAAACATAACCATCTTTGATTAATGAGCTAGTCAAGTAGAGGCATACTAGTGACTATATGTTTGTCTATGTATTCACACATGTATCATGTTTCCGGTTAATACAATTCTAGCATGAATAATAGACATTTATCATGATATGAGGAAATAAATAATAACTTTATTATTGCCTCTAGGGCATATTTCCTTCATGGATTGCATACCAAAGATAACAATACCTAGATCTATTCACGTTTTTATGCCTAGCTAAGGGCGTTAAACAATAGCGCTTGTTGGGAGGCAACCCAATTGTTGGGGAACGTAGAATGCAATTTCAAAAAACTTCCTACGATCACGCAAGATCTATCTAGGAGATGCATAGCAAAGAGAGGGGGAGAGTGTGTCCACTTACCCTTGTAGACCGAAAGTGGAAGTGTTTAGTTAACTCGGTTGATGTAGTCGAACGTCTTCACGATCCAACCGATCCAAGTACCGAACATACGGCACCTCCGTGTTCAGCACATGTTCATCTCGATGATGTCCCTCGAACTCTTGATCCAGTAGAGGGTCAAGGGAGAGTTCCGTCAGCACAACGGCATGGTGACGGTGTTGATGATGTGATCCGCACAGGGCTTCACCTAAGCACTACGACGCTATGACCGGAGGAGTAAGCTGTGGAGGGGGGCGCCGCACACGGCAAAGAGAACAATTGATGTGCCTTTGGGGTGCCCCCTGCCCCCGTATATGAAGGAGGAGGGAAGGAGGCGGTCGGCCTAGGGGGCGCGCCAAGTGTGGGGAGTCCTACTAGGACTCCCAGTCCTAGTACGATTCCCCCTTCCTTTTCGGAGAAGGGGAGAAGGGGAAAGGTGGAGAGGGAGAAGGAAAGAGGGGGCCGCACCCCCACCCCTTGTCCAATTCAGACTGGGCTCGGGGGGCACGCGCCACCTCCTGGCCGCTGCCTCCTCTTCTCCACTAAGGCCCATGTAGGCCCATTAACCCCCCGGGGGGGTTTCGGTAACCTCCCGGTACTCCAGAAAATGTCTGAACCTTTCCGAAATCATTCCAGTGTCCGAACAAACTTCCAATATATCAATCTTTACCTATTGACCATTTCGGGACTCCTCGTCATGTCAGTGATCTCATCTGGGACTCCGAACAAACTTCGGTCATCAAAAACACACAACTCATAATACAAATCGTCATCAAATGTTAAGCGTGCGGACCCTACGGGTTCGAGAACTATGTAGACATGATCGAGACACATCTCCGATCAATAACCAATAGCAGAACCTGGATGCTCATATTGGCTCCTACATATTCTACGAAGATCTTTATCGGTCAAACCGCACAACAACATACATTGTTCCCTTTGTCATTGGTATGTTACTTTCCCGAGATCAATCTTTATGTCTCGACCATTTCGAGACTCCTCGTCATGTCCGTGATCACATCCGGGATTCCAAACAAACTTTGGTACATCAAAACTTATAAACTCATAATAAAACTATCATCGTAACGTTAAGCGTGCGGACCCTACGGGTTCGAGAACTATGTAGACATGGGGGGGGGGGGGGGGGGGGGGGGGGGGGGGGGGGGGGGGGGGGGGGGGGGGGGGGGGGGGGGGGGGGGGGGGGGGGGGGGGGGGGGGGGGGGGGGGGGGGGGGGGGGGGGGGGGGGGGGGGGGGGGGGGGGGGGGGGGGGGGGGGGGGGGGGGGGGGGGGGGGGGGGGGGGGGGGGGGGGGGGGGGGGGGGGGGGGGGGGGGGGGGGGGGGGGGGGGGGGGGGGGGGGGGGGGGGGGGGGGGGGGGGGGGGGGGGGGGGGGGGGGGGGGGGGGGGGGGGGGGGGGGGGGGGGGGGGGGGGGGGGGGGGGGGGGGGGGGGGGGGGGGGGGGGGGGGGGGGGGGGGGGGGGGGGGGGGGGGGGGGGGGGGGGGGGGGGGGGGGGGGGGGGGGGGGGGGGGGGGGGGGGGGGGGGGGGGGGGGGGGGGGGGGGGGGGGGGGGGGGGGGGGGGGGGGGGGGGGGGGGGGGGGGGGGGGGGGGGGGGGGGGGGGGGGGGGGGGGGGGGGGGGGGGGGGGGGGGGGGGGGGGGGGGGGGGGGGGGGGGGGGGGGGGGGGGGGGGGGGGGGGGGGGGGGGGGGGGGGGGGGGGGGGGGGGGGGGGGGGGGGGGGGGGGGGGGGGGGGGGGGGGGGGGGGGGGGGGGGGGGGGGGGGGGGGGGGGGGGGGGGGGGGGGGGGGGGGGGGGGGGGGGGGGGGGGGGGGGGGGGGGGGGGGGGGGGGGGGGGGGGGGGGGGGGGGGGGGGGGGGGGGGGGGGGGGGGGGGGGGGGGGGGGGGGGGGGGGGGGGGGGGGGGGGGGGGGGGGGGGGGGGGGGGGGGGGGGGGGGGGGGGGGGGGGGGGGGGGGGGGGGGGGGGGGGGGGGGGGGGGGGGGGGGGGGGGGGGGGGGGGGGGGGGGGGGGGGGGGGGGGGGGGGGGGGGGGGGGGGGGGGGGGGGGGGGGGGGGGGGGGGGGGGGGGGGGGGGGGGGGGGGGGGGGGGGGGGGGGGGGGGGGGGGGGGGGGGGGGGGGGGGGGGGGGGGGGGGGGGGGGGGGGGGGGGGGGGGGGGGGGGGGGGGGGGGGGGGGGGGGGGGGGGGGGGGGGGGGGGGGGGGGGGGGGGGGGGGGGGGGGGGGGGGGGGGGGGGGGGGGGGGGGGGGGGGGGGGGGGGGGGGGGGGGGGGGGGGGGGGGGGGGGGGGGGGGGGGGGGGGGGGGGGGGGGGGGGGGGGGGGGGGGGGGGGGGGGGGGGGGGGGGGGGGGGGGGGGGGGGGGGGGGGGGGGGGGGGGGGGGGGGGGGGGGGGGGGGGGGGGGGGGGGGGGGGGGGGGGGGGGGGGGGGGGGGGGGGGGGGGGGGGGGGGGGGGGGGGGGGGGGGGGGGGGGGGGGGGGGGGGGGGGGGGGGGGGGGGGGGGGGGGGGGGGGGGGGGGGGGGGGGGGGGGGGGGGGGGGGGGGGGGGGGGGGGGGGGGGGGGGGGGGGGGGGGGGGGGGGGGGGGGGGGGGGGGGGGGGGGGGGGGGGGGGGGGGGGGGGGGGGGGGGGGGGGGGGGGGGGGGGGGGGGGGGGGGGGGGGGGGGGGGGGGGGGGGGGGGGGGGGGGGGGGGGGGGGGGGGGGGGGGGGGGGGGGGGGGGGGGGGGGGGGGGGGGGGGGGGGGGGGGGGGGGGGGGGGGGGGGGGGGGGGGGGGGGGGGGGGGGGGGGGGGGGGGGGGGGGGGGGGGGGGGGGGGGGGGGGGGGGGGGGGGGGGGGGGGGGGGGGGGGGGGGGGGGGGGGGGGGGGGGGGGGGGGGGGGGGGGGGGGGGGGGGGGGGGGGGGGGGGGGGGGGGGGGGGGGGGGGGGGGGGGGGGGGGGGGGGGGGGGGGGGGGGGGGGGGGGGGGGGGGGGGGGGGGGGGGGGGGGGGGGGGGGGGGGGGGGGGGGGGGGGGGGGGGGGGGGGGGGGGGGGGGGGGGGGGGGGGGGGGGGGGGGGGGGGGGGGGGGGGGGGGGGGGGGGGGGGGGGGGGGGGGGGGGGGGGGGGGGGGGGGGGGGGGGGGGGGGGGGGGGGGGGGGGGGGGGGGGGGGGGGGGGGGGGGGGGGGGGGGGGGGGGGGGGGGGGGGGGGGGGGGGGGGGGGGGGGGGGGGGGGGGGGGGGGGGGGGGGGGGGGGGGGGGGGGGGGGGGGGGGGGGGGGGGGGGGGGGGGGGGGGGGGGGGGGGGGGGGGGGGGGGGGGGGGGGGGGGGGGGGGGGGGGGGGGGGGGGGGGGGGGGGGGGGGGGGGGGGGGGGGGGGGGGGGGGGGGGGGGGGGGGGGGGGGGGGGGGGGGGGGGGGGGGGGGGGGGGGGGGGGGGGGGGGGGGGGGGGGGGGGGGGGGGGGGGGGGGGGGGGGGGGGGGGGGGGGGGGGGGGGGGGGGGGGGGGGGGGGGGGGGGGGGGGGGGGGGGGGGGGGGGGGGGGGGGGGGGGGGGGGGGGGGGGGGGGGGGGGGGGGGGGGGGGGGGGGGGGGGGGGGGGGGGGGGGGGGGGGGGGGGGGGGGGGGGGGGGGGGGGGGGGGGGGGGGGGGGGGGGGGGGGGGGGGGGGGGGGGGGGGGGGGGGGGGGGGGGGGGGGGGGGGGGGGGGGGGGGGGGGGGGGGGGAAAGAATACTTGTGTTGAAGTTTGTGATTCCCGTAGCATGCACGTATGGTGAAGTCGGAGCATGATTTATTTATTGATTGTATTCCTTATGAGTAGCGGTCGGGGATGAGCGATGCTCTTTTCCTACCAATCTATCCCCCTAGGAGCATGCACGTAATACTTTGCTTTGATAACATCCAAATTTTTGCAATAAGTATATGAGTTCTTTATGACTAATGTTGAGTCCATCGATTATACGCACTCCCACCCTTCCACCCTTGCTAGCCTCTCTAATACCGCACAACTTTCGCCGGTATCATACACCTACCATATACCTTCCTCATAACAGCCACCATACCTACCTATTATGGCATTTCCATAGCCATTCCGAGATATATTGCCATGCAACTTTCCACCATATAGTTCATCATGACACATCCATCATTGTCATATTGCTTAGCATGATCATGTAGTTGACATAGTATTTGTGGCAAATCCACCGTTCATAATTCTTTCATACTTGTCACTCGCGACTCGTTGCATATCCTGGTACACCGCCGGAGGCATTCATATAGAGTCATACTTTG
>JAAAWM010008421.1:0-13996 GCA_036873465.1 Thinopyrum obtusiflorum
TGAGGCAAAAAAATGCCATCAGTACCACTATCTCACTAGTTCCTTTGTGAGGAGGTTTGAATTTTCATCTTCACGTAATTCTCCAACTGTCATGTTTGATCTTTATGAAAAATCTTATACAATGGACTTAGAGGATTTTACCGCTGCTTGCAAACTTCCACAATGGGGTAGTGCTAGTGAACCCCACAAATCTGAATTTAGAAATTTTCTTGCTAGTATAACGGTGGGGGAATCTCGAGATATAGCACAAGCTACCATAGGGAGCATTCATTTTCCTGCTATACATTATTTTGCTCTCTTCATAGGTAGGTGCGTAACTGGTAAAGATGAAGCATGTCATATGTGTGTCCCTGACCTCAGTATTCTTAGGAGTACTGTGTTAGGAGACAATTCTTATAATTTGGGAGCCATTGTTGCACGTAGGTTACATAATAATATATTTAATGGAGATTTCTTTGGTGGAATTTATGCAACCCGCCTAGCTGATTTTCTTGGTGTAACCATACGTGATGATGATATTGAATTGCCTCCTCCTTACCTAGACTTTAATGCTATGGTTCACCACCAGTTTGTTGAGAGGAATGAATCATCTCTCCAGTGTCGCTTAATCTTTGACAGACGCCGTGCTGTCCGTATTACTCTCCCTGCTCCTGCCTTCTTTGATTATTAGGCAAAAGGAAGATATGTTATTAGCAGAGAGGAGGCAGATGAGTACGAGAGAAGGGCGGAGGCAGCTCGCCGCCACGCTGCAGCTCAGGAGGCGATAATTGCTTCATCTAAGTACAACCCCGGCTACAACTATGGGTATCCGCTAGGCCATCCGTGGCAATAAACCAACTTAGGCCAAAAGCCTAAGCTTGGGGGAGTACGTATTTCCCACCGACATTACATTCATGTTCACACACACTCATTGCTAGATGTCGGTGCTCATACTTTTTCACTGTAATATCCATGCTAGTTTATTTTCTTTTTCTTGCTTTCTTCTTGTGTGTTTGATAAACCTTAAGAAAAACCAAAAAAATTAGTGTAGCTTTTAGCTAGTTTACCTTTCTTGCTGTAGTAGTAATAATTAAAAAGAAAACCCAAAAATATTTTCCGTTCTTCTTTTGCTTGTTGGGAGCTTTCCCATGTAAATAGTTTTATTTCTTTTCTTTTCTTTGGGGGTCAATAGGAGAAGACCATAATTAAATTGTTGAAGTGGCTCTTATATGCATTATTGTTGATTTAACCAAGAGCCCATATTGCCTTGTCTTCTCCTCTTTATTGAATGCTCGCAGATTCTAGCTTAGTCCAATGCACGTGCACTCTTATTTCACTTTGTTCGGTCGTGCAAGTGAAAGGCAATTATGATGATATATGATGGACTAATTGAGATGAGAGAAGCTGGTATGAACTCGACCTCTCTTGTTTTTGTAAATATGATTAGTTCATCGTTCCTGATTCAGCCTATTATGGATAAACATGTTTGCAATGACAATTAGATATCATAGTTATTCGTGCCATGCTTGATTAGCTATGAGTTATAATGGTTTACCTTGCGTGCCAACATGCTATTCCTCCTTTGAATGATTTAAGTGACTCGACTTGGCACATGTTCACACATGTAGTTGAAACAAATCAACATAGCCTTCACGATATTTATGTTCATGGTGGATTATATCCTACTCATACTTGTACGCAATGTGTATTAATTTTAATGCATGTTCATGACTATTGTCGCTCTCTAGTTGGTCGCTTCCCAATCTTTTGCTAGCCTTCACTTGTACTAAGCGGGAATACTGCTGGTGCATCCAATCCCTTAAACCCCAAAGTTATTCCATATGAGTCCACTATACCTGGGGGGGGGGGGGGGGGGGGGGGGGGGGGGGGGGGGGGGGGGGGGGGGGGGGGGGGGGGGGGGGGGGGGGGGGGGGGGGGGGGGGGGGGGGGGGGGGGGGGGGGGGGGGGGGGGGGGGGGGGGGGGGGGGGGGGGGGGGGGGGGGGGGGGGGGGGGGGGGGGGGGGGGGGGGGGGGGGGGGGGGGGGGGGGGGGGGGGGGGGGGGGGGGGGGGGGGGGGGGGGGGGGGGGGGGGGGGGGGGGGGGGGGGGGGGGGGGGGGGGGGGGGGGGGGGGGGGGGGGGGGGGGGGGGGGGGGGGGGGGGGGGGGGGGGGGGGGGGGGGGGGGGGGGGGGGGGGGGGGGGGGGGGGGGGGGGGGGGGGGGGGGGGGGGGGGGGGGGGGGGGGGGGGGGGGGGGGGGGGGGGGGGGGGGGGGGGGGGGGGGGGGGGGGGGGGGGGGGGGGGGGGGGGGGGGGGGGGGGGGGGGGGGGGGGGGGGGGGGGGGGGGGGGGGGGGGGGGGTTATGTTGAGTCATCACCCTCTTATTAAAAAGCACTAGCTGGAGAGCACAACCGTCATTTGCATTCATCACTGTTAATTTATATTGGGTATGACTATGATTGGATCTCTTTTACCATGAATTACAATGTCTAGTCAGTCCTTGATCTTTAAAGGTGCTCTGCATTTATGTTTTGCAGTCTCAGAAAGGGCTAGTGAGATACCATCTTGTTATATCATATTATGATTGTTTTGAGAAAGTGTTGTCATCCGAGGTTTATTATTATGACTTGCTAGTTGATTATGCTATTGATATGAGTGATTATGAGACCTGAGAATTATTGCAAATGTGGTTAGTTATGGTCTATGCTGAAAACTTGAATGCTGGCTTGACATAGTTACAACAATAAGAGCAAACAGAGTTTGTAAAAGTTTTTCTTTCTTTCTTTCAGTTTGTCAACTGAATTGCTTGAGGACAGGCAAGGGTTTAAGCTTGGGGGAGTTGATACGTCTCCGTCGTATCTACTTTTCCAAACACTTTTGCCCTTGTTTTGGACTCTAACTTGTATGATTTCAATGGAACTAACCCGGACTGACGCTGTTTTCAGCAGAATTGCCATGATGTTGTTTTATGTGCAGAAAACAAATATACTCGGAATGACCTGAAACTCCACGGAACATCTTAGGAAAAATAATAAAAAATCCTCGGCAAAGATGAAGACCAGGGGGGCCACACCCTTCTCACGAGGGTGGGGGGCGTGCCCCCACCCTAGGGCGCACCCCCTACCTCGTGGGCCCCCCTAGATGCCCTCCGACGCCAACTCCAACTCTATATATTTGCTTTCGGAGATAAAAAAATCAGAGAGAAGAAATCATCGGGGGGGGGGGGGGGGGGGGGGGGGGGGGGGGGGGGGGGGGGGGGGGGGGGGGGGGGGGGGGGGGGGGGGGGGGGGGGGGGGGGGGGGGGGGGGGGGGGGGGGGGGGGGGGGGGGGGGGGGGGGGGGGGGGGGGGGGGGGGGGGGGGGGGGGGGGGGGGGGGGGGGGGGGGGGGGGGGGGGGGGGGGGGGGGGGGGGGGGGGGGGGGGGGGGGGGGGGGGGGGGGGGGGGGGGGGGGGGGGGGGGGGGGGGGGGGGGGGGGGGGGGGGGGGGGGGGGGGGGGGGGGGGGGGGGGGGGGGGGGGGGGGGGGGGGGGGGGGGGGGGGGGGGGGGGGGGGGGGGGGGGGGGGGGGGGGGGGGGGGGGGGGGGGGGGGGGGGGGGGGGGGGGGGGGGGGGGGGGGGGGGGGGGGGGGGGGGGGGGGGGGGGGGGGGGGGGGGGGGGGGGGGGGGGGGGGGGGGGGGGGGGGGGGGGGGGGGGGGGGGGGGGGGGGGGGGGGGGGGGGGGGGGGGGGGGGGGGGGGGGGGGGGGGGGGGGGGGGGGGGGGGGGGGGGGGGGGGGGGGGGGGGGGGGGGGGGGGGGGGGGGGGGGGGGGGGGGGGGGGGGGGGGGGGGGGGGGGGGGGGGGGGGGGGGGGGGGGGGGGGGGGGGGGGGGGGGGGGGGGGGGGGGGGGGGGGGGGGGGGGGGGGGGGGGGGGGGGGGGGGGGGGGGGGGGGGGGGGGGGGGGGGGGGGGGGGGGGGGGGGGGGGGGGGGGGGGGGGGGGGGGGGGGGGGGGGGGGGGGGGGGGGGGGGGGGGGGGGGGGGGGGGGGGGGGGGGGGGGGGGGGGGGGGGGGGGGGGGGGGGGGGGGGGGGGGGGGGGGGGGGGGGGGGGGGGGGGGGGGGGGGGGGGGGGGGGGGGGGGGGGGGGGGGGGGGGGGGGGGGGGGGGGGGGGGGGGGGGGGGGGGGGGGGGGGGGGGGGGGGGGGGGGGGGGGGGGGGGGGGGGGGGGGGGGGGGGGGGGGGGGGGGGGGGGGGGGGGGGGGGGGGGGGGGGGGGGGGGGGGGGGGGGGGGGGGGGGGGGGGGGGGGGGGGGGGGGGGGGGGGGGGGGGGGGGGGGGGGGGGGGGGGGGGGGGGGGGGGGGGGGGGGGGGGGGGGGGGGGGGGGGGGGGGGGGGGGGGGGGGGGGGGGGGGGGGGGGGGGGGGGGGGGGGGGGGGGGGGGGGGGGGGGGGGGGGGGGGGGGGGGGGGGGGGGGGGGGGGGGGGGGGGGGGGGGGGGGGGGGGGGGGGGGGGGGGGGGGGGGGGGGGGGGGGGGGGGGGGGGGGGGGGGGGGGGGGGCGGAGATGTGTCCATCGCTGACGCAAAGGAAGAAGAAGTGGCGTAGAAGCGCCACGGATGGCATCACGCCCAGGTACACCTCGCAGTAGTAGGCGAAGATGGACAGGAGGAGGATAGAGTTGGGATGGAGGTGCAATGCCTGCAGCCCGTAGTGGTCGAGGACCTCATAAAAGAAATCGGAGAAGGGGGAACCAACCCGACGGTGATGCTGCTTGAGAAGAAGGGGAAGAAGGTGCTTCCCTCAGGCTCCGGCACGTCGGAGGCAAGCCGGAGCTCCGTCTCCCCCCACTCATTGCTCTCCCCCGCCGTCAGCAGACGCGCAGAGGCGAGGCTCTTCTCCGTGACGGTGGGCGCTTCAAGAGCTGGCTCATACCAAGCCGGTGCCGAGGAGTTCTTGACCTTGCGCGGTGCCATGGATCGCAGATGCGGAGCAAGATCGGAGCAGATCTGGAGGTATCGGTGGCAAGGAGCGAGAAAGGGGATCTGGAGCAAAGCGAGGAGGAAGCAATGAAGGCAAGCACTGTCTGCGCCAGCCTCTTGTCAAGTCAAGCAGTTGCTGAGGCAGCGTGGGGAAGCGGAGACGCCCACGTCCAATCAACCGCCACGCGTCAACCGAGGCCGCAGGCTTTTGGGGCCCGCGGCGCTCCGTACTTGACCTTTGGCTTCGCCTCCAAGCCAAGCCCGAGCGCACCTTGGGCCCGGGGGCTACTGTCAGCGTTCTAGGAATGGGGGTCCCCAGACTTGCCTGCATGCGGCCCACGGCGTGGCTAAGCTAGCGGGCCATACGGCCCATCTTCATCGACAAGGCGTTCAAGACCTTCGCGAGGGGCCAAGCCTCGTGAGGCGGACGACGCAAGACCTCCTCAGGAGCGGCCGCGCTTGGCAGGCTCACGAGTAGCGGAGATATCAAGGCGGGGTAAACCTCGCGAGGCTCGCGTGACGTGAGCCGTGATGATCAACACCAGGCGGGCGCCAGGCGGGCGCCAGCGCGCTCAGCGTCCTTGTTTCCTCTTTGGTGCTAAGGAGGCAGGCGCAGGCGCGGAGTACCGAGGCATCAGGCAAAGGTTTCCATATCGGTGCAACGAGACCAAGACCAGCAGGACGGCAAGACGGAGGTCACCATGGAGCCCAAGATGGCGTCACCACCAGAGCCTTTTGCAGGCGAAGACCACTTTTGTCAGGATAGCTTGTACTAGTTGTCCCCTTTCAAATTTGCCCGCCGTTGTTGGCTCCCTTCCCGCTCAATATTTGGGGAGAGGACCAGGGCCTATATAAGTAGGGCTATCCACCACCGTAGGAGGCATCTGATCTGATCGCATCTCATCTGCAACTCATTCAGAGCCATCTCACCCACACAAGTTCGACAAGCACAAGAACACCTCAACCTCAGGAGGCTGTTCTTCCCCTTGTACTGTTCATCATCAGCTCAAGAGGCAATCCACCACCACCACACTGGAGTAGGGTATTACACCACAACGGTGGCCCGAACCAGTATAAATCTCGTGTCTTTCTGTGTTGTGAGTTCGTCGAGTTCGTCCGCGAGATCTCAGCGAGCTAGGGCGTGGATCGATAGGAGGGAAAGAACTTCGCGCGCACCCCAGAGTTTGAACCTTAAGGGTTTTGCCGGAACCCCAGATCCAACGGAATCCAATGTATTAGATGCTAGGTCAAACATCACAAGAAATATCAGTGTGCACTGCAATGTTATCTGAATGGACTGCAACTATTTTTTTTCAGAACATAAACTTACATGTGTGTAGAGTCGTTCACCTGATGGTGTTTGCAGCTCACCGAGTTGTATTGCACATGGTGGGGTTATAGCAGATCTGTGTAGTTGAGGATCTCGCGGCAGCAATAGTGAGGAGGATTTGTACCTGCTGTTGACTTTTGACCGAGGCACCGTTGGTGGTCACAGTGTCGAAGTTGATGCAGTAGCTCTACTTGGAGCTCTGTTTTTCGGTGCAACAGGTGGACGCTGAGCTCTGTTTTGGGGTGCAGCAGGTGGACGTGGTGGTAATCCAGTGTTGTGACGATGTCTCAGTGGATTGGTTTGAAAATTTTGGAGCGGTGGCACATCATCATAGTCATAATCATCATCTGATGCAACATCGTGTTCAACTGCATCATCATTGTCTGTTCGGACATGCTGTCCAAACGTAGTGAACTCGTGCTTATACTCTGGGTTGAGAACTGTTATTGGCTCATCTTCATCGTCGTCATCTTCATCCTCCTGTCGGTGAGTGCCCTCCCACACGAATGTGACGTCGTCGTCATCCTCGACTATCTCTTCTCCCTGGAAAAAATCCTCTTCCGAAGAGTACTGCACCCTGTTTGTTGTCGTGAAGAATCCTCGAGGAATCTCAGGGGTAACCCAGCCAGTTTCTCTTTCAGAAGAAGCTTTACTCTTCTGAAAGTTGTTGTTCCCTGGGTTGTCAATTATGCGCGGCATTTTGTATCTGCTGAACGTCATTTCCTGCACACAAACGACCGAGCTGCATTGTCAGGCAAAATGAACTGAATCATGCGAACTGCAATGTGTTTCATATGGTACTATGAACTAATGCACGCTGACTGCATCACCCCGCAAGGTGAACTGAAGTAACCGCACTGCGTCTTTGTCCGTAATGAACCTACACAAGTGTACTGCATAACCGAGCAAGTGCACTGCATTTCCCCCCACAACGAACCGAAGCAACCACACTGCATCGTTTTTGTAGGCGTACTGGACTGCGTGTACTGCTTTGTCTGGAATAACTAAACTAATATGGTTGAGGAAGTGTACTGCTTACCTCGTGTTGCAGTGATTTCTTGCGTTTGCATGAGGAAGTTCCCTTCTCGTCCGTCTACACAACTTTCGCGTTCGCCCATGCAGTCCACTTGCCCTTCAGAAGTTCATGAGCAGTCTGGACGTTGCTCAAGTTGAGCGGAGACGGAGGATTTTCTCTGAAGGTCATTGCAGACTTAATACAAGGAGCTGCCGTGGATGAAGGAACCTTGCGCACGGTCCTCCTCGCTCTAATTGGTTTGATGTCGAGGCAGCACCAATCCACATCTGTTGAAGTACAGGTAATTGCAGGCCCGGAGGAGTTCGGTGGCGGCGTTACCGAGCTACTGCCACGGAAGAAGGATGATATGCTGGTGGGGGAGGTGTTGCTCAGTTGCTGCCGCGGAAGAAGGCCGAGAGGCAATGGGCGGCGGCGCTGCTTGGCCACTGCCACAGAAGAAGGCCTGGAGGGGAGGGGCAGCGTCGCTGTCGACCGCTGCCGCGAAAGAAGGCCGGGAGGGGAGGGGCGGTGGCGTTCCCAGGCCGCCGCTGTGGGAGAAAGTGGGGAGGGGAGGGGCGGCATCGCTCCCAGGCCGCCGCCGCGGAAGAAGGCCGGGAGGGGAGGGGCGACGGCGCTTCCAGGCCGCTGCCGCGGAAGAAGGCCGGGAGGGGAGGGGCGGCGGCTCTCCCAGGCCGCTGCCGCGGTAGAAGGTCGGGAGGGGAGGGGCGGCGACGCTCCTAGGCCGCTGCCGTGGTAGAAGGTCAGGAGTGGAGGGGCGGCGGCGATCTGGTGGGGGATGTGCAGGATAAGGCTGGTGTTATTAGAATAAGACTCTCAAGGGGTGTTATCATAATAGACCCACCCTACATATATATATATATCACTTAGGCTTCAAGTGCGTACTTGTTAGTTAAACCTATGGTTAAAATGTGACACTAAATACGACTAGTAAGTAGTACAGTAGCAGTACTAGTATACGTCGGTCAAATTATTCATCATGTCCACACATTGAATTGACGTGACAACACGCTGCGCGTGAGGTGACACAAGAATCCTGGCGGTGTGTTCGGGTATTCTGGACTTCAGATTTGGAGTACCACTTATCTGTCAAAATCTTTCATCATTCACTTAAATAGTCGATTGATCATACATTGAGTACCATATAACTGGAATTAACCGATGCAAGTCGAAGAAGGACTGGCCGGTGCCGCCGGCTGGCGTCAAGTTCGATCCCACGGATCAGGAGCTGATCGAGCACCTTGAGGCCAAAGTGAGTGCTGACAGTGCGAGATCTCACCCTCTCATCGATTTGTTCATACCAACCATCGACAGCGAGCATGGCATATGCTACACCCATCCTGAGAAACTTCCAGGTAAGACACCGATCGGCCGTCTACTTGCACAAACATATTCCTTTGTTTATAGCTCTATTTATCTTTTTAGACGCAGACCTGGTGAAGCAATTACAATTTGACAGTTAATAAAAAGTGAAACAAGTGACTGCAACATGCCAAAGATGTTATGAAAATGCCAACTATGTACACTAAAACTTGTATTCGACAATACTGCAGGTATCACACTGAGTGGCCTAAGCAAGCATTTCTTCTAGTGCAATTCCAGGGCGTTCAAAAGGGGCACGTGGGCGCGTCGCAAGATACAGTCGGAGTGCGGCATGCACGCAATGTGGCACAACACCAGCAATACCTTGCCGGTGATGGTCAACGGCCGACAGACGGGCAGCAAAAAGGTTCTGGTGCTGCACACCAACAAGAACTTCGACCAGTACCACCTCGAGGACCTGGAGCAAGAGAAGGAGCGGGAGCTGGTCCTCTGCAACATTTTCTACCAGACGAACACTAGGGCCAGGAGTAAAACGATTATAAGTTAGTTTGGTATTGGTACTTGTACTACCTTGTTGTCCGCAAGTTGGTATTGTTGTTAATGATCTTTTGGTATGAACTTGGCATTTGCTTCCAACCATCATGCCGAGGGTCGACGTGGATATAAAGCTGAATCATTTGTTTTGAAATGAATTTTTAGGCACCTGATTTTTATTTGATGGGTAGCATAAGCACCTGCCGTTCGAATTCCCAGTTCTCCAAATTTTTTGAAACAAGTGCATGCTCTTATTATCACGATGAAAAAACAATATCCCTGCTGCATCCCAGTTATCAGTCTGTACTTGCAGAATTCTCTCGTTTATTGAGCACGTATATTGTTTTTTCAGGTCGAGCAAGTTTCAACTGGGCTGTAGACTGCCCAGGCTTGGTTTTGTTTTTAACAGGCCCAGCCCATGACGACAACGGGGCACAAAGATCCAGCAGGTATCTACTGGCCTCTGGCCCGCCAACGTTAGTTATATGTTGTCTTACAACATCCGCAGGCAGTTTTTTTACAGAATCAAACACACAGCCCAGTTCTATTTTCCTCTTGAAACGCATGTCCTACATCCGTTTTCTAATCTCTACCTATAGTTTTACTAGTTCATATACACGTATCATTATATTGAAAATACATAAAATTCCCTTTTCATATTTACATCCTTATTTTTGTTGTTGTTTTCCCTCCCAGCACTGATTTTTTTTACCACTGGTTTTCCCTTAAACCAACTCAATTGTCCCACGTCTTATTTGCTTACAAAAACAAAACGATTTTTTTGGCAAATCAATAAGTTCTTAAAAAATGTTTATCATTTTGGGATTACAAAAGTTCGGACTCCACCGAAATATGCAAAATAAGGTTGAACTTTTTGACCGTGGTCCTGGGCAGAAAATCGGCTGTAATAAATTACTTAAGAATTAGCAAATGGGCTGCAAATTATTAAAAAATAGCAAATGGGCTCTATGTTGTCTGCCATAGATTTGGAGGCTGACTTGTGGGCCTACTAAGTTCATGCGTACACAAGGTTTCTCAAAAAAGAAACTTAGTCAACAATCGACTCTACCAGCGTCAGACCGTTAGATGTCAATCTAATGGCAATCGTGCTTCTTCAGTCTCTGATCTTCCTGCCCCAGCCGCGCATACCAGCGCCGTTGGAACCGCCTGCTCCCGCCTCCCGTGGCCGGCTGTGCTGCCGGGCAGGCCTCACGGCCCCATC
This sequence comes from Thinopyrum obtusiflorum, assembly GCA_036873465.1. NCBI lineage: Eukaryota > Viridiplantae > Streptophyta > Magnoliopsida > Poales > Poaceae > Thinopyrum > Thinopyrum obtusiflorum. Next base: position 10,369 of record JAAAWM010008421.1, read on the forward strand.
ATATACTCTCATCCCTGGCCTGTCTATCCCTCTACTCACCCACACCTCCTCTTATTTTCCGGCGACGGCAGCCGAACCAGTCAACCCTCGTACTCTCCACCGCGTGGGCAGCCACTGCCGTGTCTTCCCCGGCTCCGTGTCGTTCCCTTCGTAGGCCTCGCCGTCGTCCACCGCCCTGGTGCTCTCGGCGTGGCGTGGTCAACGTGGTCAACGAACGACATCCATCGGAAGTGGACTGTACGTGGAGAGGCTGACAGCTGGGTCCACGGCCGCACACAAGGAAATGCCTCCTTATTACGCGCAAAATAATGATTCCTCCACCTGACATCTGGGACCCACCGAAAGGGCCTCTGTATTTCACGAAAAAAATTCCCTCCGCTGACAGGTAGGACCCACCAACTATATCTTCGCACGCAAGGAAGTGCCTCCTTATTGCGCACAAAAAAATGAATACCCCCCTGCCAGCTGGGACCCACCACAGTGGGAGGCTGACTTGTTGGCCTACTAAGTTGATGGGGATGGAGGGCTTTGTCAACTTAGTCAATATGAACAATTCTAGCTCCAGTGACCGTACGATGTCCATCCAACGGCCTTAGTGCTTCTGCAACCTCTGGTCTTCTTGCTCCAGCCGCCCAAAGCAGCGCTGGTCGTGCCGCCTACTCCTGCCTCCCGTGGCCGGCTGTGCTGCCGCAGAGGCCTCACCGCCCACATACTACTCCCACCGCTGGCCAGGCCATCCCTCCACTCACCCACACCCCCTGTTATTCTGCGGCGACGGCAGCCTCACACCGCAGCCGAACCAGTGAACCCTCGTACTCCTCTCCGTGTGGGCATCCACTGCCGCGTCTTCCCCGGATCGGCGTCGTCGCCTTCCTAGGCCTCGCCGTCGTCCACCGCCTTGGTGCTCTCGGCAATGTGGTCAATGACCGACTTCCATCGGAAGAGTACTATACGTGGAGAGGCTGACAGCTGGGTCCACGGCCGTAGCTGGGTCCACGGCCACAGCCCAGTTTTTTTGTGATTTGCCAAGTAAGTCACTTTGTCAGGCCTGTTGGGCTTCAAATCTTTCAAGACGAGGAGAGCTTCATTCGGCTGGCCGAGAAAATGGCCTATCAGTAATGAGAAATGGGATGTACATTTTTAAAACACATCAAACCGGCAATTAGTTTCAATTTTCTTTTCTTCATTTCGAGATTTTAAATTGCATTGATTTTTATGCGTGGACAATTTGTTGGATTTTATATTGATATACATGTATTTTTAAAATCAGTTTGAATGTGACTCGAAATTTCGGGATTAAAAACAGTTCGGACCGCACCGAAATATGCAAATTTTCTATAATTTTTTAACCATGGCCACAATATGGGCTGTAATGCTAACAAAAAGAATATGGGCTCCAAAAAAAACAAGAATTAGCAAATGGGCTGCAAATTATTAAAAAATAGCAAATGGGCTCTATGTTGTCTGCCATAGATTTGGAGGGGGGGGGGGGGGGGGGGGGGGGGGGGGGGGGGGGGGGGGGGGGGGGGGGGGGGGGGGGGCCTAAAAAAAAGGTTGACGCACAAGCAGTGACTGTTGGATGTCCATCCAACGGCCGTCGTGCTTCTTCAATCTATGCTCTTCCTGCTCCATCCGCTCAAACAAGCGCCGGCGAGACTGCCTGCTCACTCCTCCCCGCGGCCGGCTGTGCTGCTGCGCAGGCCTCACCGCCCCACCGTACTCCCATCGCTGGCCTAGCCATCCCTCTACTCACCCACACCTGCTGTTATTCTCCGGCGACGGCAGACGAACCAGTAAACCCTCATACAGTCGTACTCCCCTCCCCATGGGAAACAACTGCTGAGTCTTCCCTGCCTCCGTGTCGTTCCCTTCCTAGGCCTCGCCGTCGTCCACCACCCTGGTGCTCTCAGCGCGGCCTGGTCAACATGGTCAATGACTGACATGCATCTGAAGTGGAATGTATGTGGAGAGGCTGACAGCTGGGTCCACGGCCGCACGCAAGGAAATGCCTCCTTATTACACGGAAAATAATGATTCCTCCACCTGACATCTGGGACCCACCGAAAGGGCCTCTGTATTTCGCGAAAAAAACGTTACCGCCGCTGACAGCTCGGACCCACCAGCTATATCTTCACACACAAGGAAGTGCCTCCTTATTACGCACAAAAAAATGAATACTCCCCCTGCTAGCTGGGACCCAGTATAGTGGCAGGCTGACTTGTGGGCCTACTAAGTTGACGGGGACGGAGGGATTTGTCAACTTAGTCAATATGCACGATTCTAGCTCCAGTGACCGTACGATGTCCATCCAACGGCCGTAGTGCTTCTTCAACCTCTGGTCTTCTTGCTCCAGCCGCCCAAACCAGCGCCGGTTGTGCCTCGTGCTCCTGCCTCCCGTGGCTGGCTGCGATGCGGCGGAGGCCTCACCGCCCCCTACTACTCCCACCGCTGGCCAGGCCATCCCTCTACTCACCCACACCCCCTGTTATTCTGCGGCGATGGCAGCCTCTCACCGCAGCGAACCAGTGAACCCTCATACAGTCATACTCCCCTCCGCGTGGGAAACAACTACCGAGTCTTCCCTGCCTCCGTGTCGTTCCCTTCCTAGGCCTCTCCATCGTCCACCGCCCTGGTGCTCTCGGCGCGGCATGGTCAACGTGGTCAAGGAACGGCTTCCATCAAACATGGACTGTACGTGGAGAGGCTGACAGCTGGGTCCACGGCCGCAGCAAGGAAGTGCCTCCTTATTACGTGCAAAATAATTATTCCTCCACCTGACAGCGGGGACCCACCGGACGGGCCACCGTATTTCGTGAAAAAAATGTTTCCCCTGACTACTGGGACCCACCAGCTACATCTTCGCACGCAACGAAGTGCGTCCGGGCAAAAAAAAAGATTCGCCCCCCTGACTGCTGGGACCCACCAGCTACATCTTCGCATGCAAGGAAGTGCCTGATAGTCGGGACCCACCTGGTCGAAGCGTACGTAGCATTGTCATTCTGGTCGCGAACGTGTACGTACATACTGGTCGATGTAGAGGCGCGCACGTATCGTAGTAGAGGCACGCACGTAGCATGTACATGTACGTACAGCGGCCAGTGTGCAAGAAAGAAAATACGGCCACGTACGTACATATGGGCAGGGTCACGAACGCCTACTCGCGCATATGTACGGCCAGGGCTCATGTACATGGCTGGGTCGGAACAGAGACACAACGTCGTCATCGTGTTCATGGGGAGCCAACCTGCTGGGTCAGAACGGAATGTGTCGTCGTGTTCATCCGGAGGGCTTGGACGGAACAGCCGATGGAAACGAGGCCTGGCGTATCACAGAACGGAGGAAACAGCCTTGTGTTCGACCGGCCACGGTCGAAACGGGATCCTGTTCATCGGGAGGGGTCTGGTGTACCGGAAAACAGAGGAAACGGACCTCCTACGGTCGAAACGGGGGTCCTGTTGATCAGGAGGGGTGTGGCGTACCGTAAAACGGAGGAAACAGACTTGTGTTGGAGCGCTACGGTTGAAACAGGGGTCCTGTTGATCGGGAGGGGTGTGGCGTACCGCAAAATGGAGGAAACAGACTTGTGTTGGAGCACTACAGTCGAAACGGGGGTCCTGTTCATCGGGAG
>JAAAWM010008422.1:0-14002 GCA_036873465.1 Thinopyrum obtusiflorum
CCATGCAAAGGGTTCAGACCTTAGTCCACCCACACACACACATAGAGAGAGGAAGCTAGGGCCAGCCTTGTTCTTCTCCCCCCTCTAGAGAAACAGCTCAAGGAGCAAGCTTGTAACCACCATTGTTGCTTGAGTGATCATGCAGATACCCTGCAGAGCAGGAGTAGGGATGTTATCTCCTAGGAGAGCCCCGAACCTGGGTAAGATTCGCCGGCGGGCATGTTTGCGCCTTATCCCGTTTCCAGGCACCGGCGACGTATTATTAGCCCCCTCCATGATAAGCCACCCGTTGGCATATGTTGCACGACACCCCCGACAATCTACATGGTGGGCCCATAACCCATAGTTCCACAGGATCAAAACCTGCCTCTCCTGTACAACCTTGATTCTAAAGTATCCTTTGCACTTGGCTTCGTATGAAATTCACAAGCCACCGTCCTATGAATGATCTAGTCTGGTATCAGACGCAATATTTCTTTTTGTTGCTCTGAACCCCTTTCACCTTCTGATTAGGCATCCAACGATTGCCTGCCCACTCGAAACTTCTTATGGTACCTTCTTATTTTGCTATCGATGTTTTCTTCAGATCAATTCGAGAGATACTTTCTACCACATTCCCTGAGTTATCTACCAGTTAATCAACCTTGTAGAGGTTCGTTCTTCCAAAGTTACCCCTTATACTTTTCGTAAGTACGATGGAGTTTCCGAAGAAAGGATTACAACTTCATCATGATGCCCTGATGCAGCGACATGAAGACATCAACGTAAGGGATCAACTTCTTCGAGAAGAGCAACCAAGAACGAGAAGATGCGTTGGAATTCCGTAACCAAAACTTTCCCCTTGGGGGGGGGGGGGGGGGGGGGGGGGGGGGGGGGGGGGGGGGGGGGGGGGGGGGGGGGGGGGGGGGGGGGGGGGGGGGGGGGGGGGGGGGGGGGGGGGGGGGGGGGGGGGGGGGGGGGGGGGGGGGGGGGGGGGGGGGGGGGGGGGGGGGGGGGGGGGGGGGGGGGGGGGGGGGGGGGGGGGGGGGGGGGGGGGGGGGGGGGGGGGGGGGGGGGGGGGGGGGGGGGGGGGGGGGGGGGGGGGGGGGGGGGGGGGGGGGGGGGGGGGGGGGGGGGGGGGGGGGGGGGGGGGGGGGGGGGGGGGGGGGGGGGGGGGGGGGGGGGGGGGGGGGGGGGGGGGGGGGGGGGGGGGGGGGGGGGGGGGGGGGGGGGGGGGGGGGGGGGGGGGGGGGGGGGGGGGGGGGGGGGGGGGGGGGGGGGGGGGGGGGGGGGGGGGGGGGGGGGGGGGGGGGGGGGGGGGGGGGGGGGGGGGGGGGGGGGGGGGGGGGGGGGGGGGGGGGGGGGGGGGGGGGGGGGGGGGGGGGGGGGGGGGGGGGGGGGGGGGGGGGGGGGGGGGGGGGGGGGGGGGGGGGGGGGGGGGGGGGGGGGGGGGGGGGGGGGGGGGGGGGGGGGGGGGGGGGGGGGGGGGGGGGGGGGGGGGGGGGGGGGGGGGGGGGGGGGGGGGGGGGGGGGGGGGGGGGGGGGGGGGGGGGGGGGGGGGGGGGGGGGGGGGGGGGGGGGGGGGGGGGGGGGGGGGGGGGGGGGGGGGGGGGGGGGGGGGGGGGGGGGGGGGGGGGGGGGGGGGGGGGGGGGGGGGGGGGGGGGGGGGGGGGGGGGGGGGGGGGGGGGGGGGGGGGGGGGGGGGGGGGGGGGGGGGGGGGGGGGGGGGGGGGGGGGGGGGGGGGGGGGGGGGGGGGGGGGGGGGGGGGGGGGGGGGGGGGGGGGGGGGGGGGGGGGGGGGGGGGGGGGGGGGGGGGGGGGGGGGGGGGGGGGGGGGGGGGGGGGGGGGGGGGGGGGGGGGGGGGGGGGGGGGGGGGGGGGGGGGGGGGGGGGGGGGGGGGGGGGGGGGGGGGGGGGGGGGGGGGGGGGGGGGGGGGGGGGGGGGGGGGGGGGGGGGGGGGGGGGGGGGGGGGGGGGGGGGGGGGGGGGGGGGGGGGGGGGGGGGGGGGGGGGGGGGGGGGGGGGGGGGGGGGGGGGGGGGGGGGGGGGGGGGGGGGGGGGGGGGGGGGGGGGGGGGGGGGGGGGGGGGGGGGGGGGGGGGGGGGGGGGGGGGGGGGGGGGGGGGGGGGGGGGGGGGGGGGGGGGGGGGGGGGGGGGGGGGGGGGGGGGGGGGGGGGGGGGGGGGGGGGGGGGGGGGGGGGGGGGGGGGGGGGGGGGGGGGGGGGGGGGGGGGGGGGGGGGGGGGGGGGGGGGGGGGGGGGGGGGGGGGGGGGGGGGGGGGGGGGGGGGGGGGGGGGGGGGGGGGGGGGGGGGGGGGGGGGGGGGGGGGGGGGGGGGGGGGGGGGGGGGGGGGGGGGGGGGGGGGGGGGGGGGGGGGGGGGGGGGGGGGGGGGGGGGGGGGGGGGGGGGGGGGGGGGGGGGGGGGGGGGGGGGGGGGGGGGGGGGGGGGGGGGGGGGGGGGGGGGGGGGGGGGGGGGGGGGGGGGGGGGGGGGGGGGGGGGGGGGGGGGGGGGGGGGGGGGGGGGGGGGGGGGGGGGGGGGGGGGGGGGGGGGGGGGGGGGGGGGGGGGGGGGGGGGGGGGGGGGGGGGGGGGGGGGGGGGGGGGGGGGGGGGGGGGGGGGGGGGGGGGGGGGGGGGGGGGGGGGGGGGGGGGGGGGGGGGGGGGGGGGGGGGGGGGGGGGGGGGGGGGGGGGGGGGGGGGGGGGGGGGGGGGGGGGGGGGGGGGGGGGGGGGGGGGGGGGGGGGGGGGGGGGGGGGGGGGGGGGGGGGGGGGGGGGGGGGGGGGGGGGGGGGGGGGGGGGGGGGGGGGGGGGGGGGGGGGGGGGGGGGGGGGGGGGGGGGGGGGGGGGGGGGGGGGGGGGGGGGGGGGGGGGGGGGGGGGGGGGGGGGGGGGGGGGGGGGGGGGGGGGGGGGGGGGGGGGGGGGGGGGGGGGGGGGGGGGGGGGGGGGGGGGGGGGGGGGGGGGGGGGGGGGGGGGGGGGGGGGGGGGGGGGGGGGGGGGGGGGGGGGGGGGGGGGGGGGGGGGGGGGGGGGGGGGGGGGGGGGGGGGGGGGGGGGGGGGGGGGGGGGGGGGGGGGGGGGGGGGGGGGGGGGGGGGGGGGGGGGGGGGGGGGGGGGGGGGGGGGGGGGGGGGGGGGGGGGGGGGGGGGGGGGGGGGGGGGGGGGGGGGGGGGGGGGGGGGGGGGGGGGGGGGGGGGGGGGGGGGGGGGGGGGGGGGGGGGGGGGGGGGGGGGGGGGGGGGGGGGGGGGGGGGGGGGGGGGGGGGGGGGGGGGGGGGGGGGGGGGGGGGGGGGGGGGGGGGGGGGGGGGGGGGGGGGGGGGGGGGGGGGGGGGGGGGGGGGGGGGGGGGGGGGGGGGGGGGGGGGGGGGGGGGGGGGGGGGGGGGGGGGGGGGGGGGGGGGGGGGGGGGGGGGGGGGGGGGGGGGGGGGGGGGGGGGGGGGGGCGAACGGCGTCGGTGGCAACGGCAGTGCTCGACTGTGGGGAGGAGAGCGAGACAGAGGAGGGGATGAGGACGAGCGACGGGCGAGAGGGACCGGGGTGGCGCGTGGCGGCTTCTAGAGCCTCTCCTGCGGCGGCAGAAGCAGGAGGTGGCCTCGCGCGTGGACGCGCGCGGCGAGCACGCGCCCCTCATCCACCTGGCAGGAGGTTGGGGGTGACTGGCTGCTGCGGGTGGGCTGGGCCGCCAGGTGGCTGGACTGCCAGGTGGACTGCACAGGAGGTAAGCGCCAGGTAAGGTTTTCTCCTCTCTCTTTTCCATTTCTGTTTTTCTATATTCTTTAACTTTAGGGCTTTATTAAAAATACCAGAACAAACTCAAAATTCATGTAACTTCTCAAGGCTACTGTTTGGATTATTTCCAACAGTAAACATTTCAGTTCGTGAATATTTGGACATTTAAAATATTATATAGCATTTAAATGCCCAAATGCAAATAGAGTATGATTTAATACAGTGACCCAATGTTGTCCTAGAAAAATGAGAACCATTTTTGTCAGAGGTTCTAGACCAAGGCAAAGATGATGAACATTTTTGAAGGGCATTTCAGGTTCATTGAAAAAGTATTTTAGTAACCCTAGTTGGATTGAGTGGTGCTGGGGTTTCTGCCATCCCCATTTCTACTTTCTGGGAAAATTAAACATGATGCAACACCAGATGCTAGCACTAGGCATTACTAGAACTAGGGATGTGACAATATGTGGATGACATATTACCGAATGAAAATGATATAGAATTTCTAGATAGCAGAAAAGGATACTTGAATAAGAATTTTTCAATAAAAGACCTCGGTGAAGCTACTTATATATTGGGCATCAAGATCTACAGGGATAGATCGAGACGCTTAATAAGAATTTCACAAAGCACGTACCTTGACAAAGTTCTGAAGAAGTTCAAAATGGACCAGTCAAAGAAAGGGTTCTTGCCTGTGTTGCAAGGTGTGAAGTTGAGTAAGACTCAAAGCCCGACCACAGCAGAAGAAAGAGAAAGGATGAAAGTCATTCCCTATGCCTCAGCCACAATCTCTATAAAGTATGCGATGATGTGTACCAGACCTGTTGTGTGCCTTGCCATGAGTCTGGCAAGGGGGTACAATGGTGATCCAAGAGTGGATCACTAGATAGTGGTCAAAATTATCCTTAGGTACCTAAAGAGGACTAAGGAAATGTTTCCCGGTTATGGAGGTGATAAAGAGTTCTTTGTAAAGGGTTACGTCGATGCAAGCTTTGACACCGATCTGGATGAATCTGAGTCTCAGTCTGGATACATATTGAACGTGGGAGCAATTAGCTAGAGTAGCTCCATGCAGAGCATTGTAGACATAGAAATTTGCAAAGCACGCACGGATTTGAATATTGCAGACCCGTTGACTAAAACCTCTCTCACAAGCAAAACATGATCACACCTTAGAACTCATTGGGTGTTTATCACATGGCGATGTGAACTAGATTATTGACTCTAGTGCAAGTGGGAGACTATTGGAAATATGCCCTAGAGGCAATAATAAAGTGGTTATTATTATATTTCCTTAATCATGATAAAGGTTTATTATTCATGCTAGAATTGTATTAACCGAAAACTTAAATACATGTGTGGATACATGAACAAATACCGTGTCCCTAGTGAGCCTCTACTAGACTAGCTCGTTGATCAAAAGATGGTTAAGGTTTCCTAACCATATACATGTGTTGTCACTTGATAACGGGATCACATCATTAGGAGAATAATGTGATGGACAAGACCCATCCGTTAGCATAGCATATGATCGTTCAGTTTATTACCACTGCATTCTTAATGTCAAATATGTATTCCTTCGACCATGAGATCATGCAGCTCCCAGATACCGGTGGAATACCTTGTGTGATGTCAAATGTCACAACGTAACTTGGTGATCATAAAGATGCTCTACAGGTACCTCCGAAGGTGTCTGTTGAGTTGGCGTGAATCGAGATTGGGATCTGTAACTCCGTATGACGGAGAGGTATCTCTGGGACCTCTCGGTAATACAACATCACAAGAAGCTTGCAAGCAAAGTGACTAAGGAGTTAGTTATGAGATGATGTATTATGGAAATAGTAAAGAGACTTGCCGGTAACGAGATTGAACTAGGTATGAAGATAGCGACGATCGAATCTCGGGCAAGTAACCTACCGACAGACAAAGGGAACTATGCATGTTGTCATAAAGGTTCGACCGATAAAGAACATCGTAGAATATGTAGGAACCAATATGGGCATCTAGGTCCCGCTATTGGTTATTGACCGGAGAAGCGTCTCGGTCATGTCTGCATCATTCTCGAACTCGTAGGGTCCACACGCTTAACATTCATTGATGATATAGTATTAAATGAGTTATGTATGTTGGTGACCGAATGTTGTTCGGAGTCCCGGATGAGATCACGGACATGACAAGGAGCTTCAGAATGGTTCGGAGGTAAAGATTGATATATAGGATGATATGGTTGGGCTAAGGGGTAAGGCCCACGGGGCTTTATGTCAGTGCAAAAGGAAGTTTTGCAGAGGTCATGGACCAGACGCTAGGACTCTGGCGTTTGGCCCTGGGCTAGACGCCGAGACCCATGGCGCCTGGCCCAGACGCCGAGGACCGTGGCATCTGGTACTGGAAAATGAAAAGGACTCTTCCTTGTGTTCCAAACTGGCTTTGAGGAGGCTCTTTCTCCAAGAAATGGCCCCATGGCTCAACATATAAATAGAGGAGCAGGGCTAGCCCCTGGGTGATACTATGATTCACCAAGCGGTGTGCCGGCGCCCCCTTTCCCTCTAGTTCCTCCTCCTTCCACATCCGTTGTGCTTGGCGAAGCCCTGCGGATAGTTTCACCACCACTGTCACCACGCCGTCGTGCTGCAGGGGGGGGGGGGGGGGGGGGGGGGGGGGGGGGGGGGGGGGGGGGGGGGGGGGGGGGGGGGGGGGGGGGGGGGGGGGGGGGGGGGGGGGGGGGGGGGGGGGGGGGGGGGGGGGGGGGGGGGGGGGGGGGGGGGGGGGGGGGGGGGGGGGGGGGGGGGGGGGGGGGGGGGGGGGGGGGGGGGGGGGGGGGGGGGGGGGGGGGGGGGGGGGGGGGGGGGGGGGGGGGGGGGGGGGGGGGGGGGGGGGGGGGGGGGGGGGGGGGGGGGGGGGGGGGGGGGGGGGGGGGGGGGGGGGGGGGGGGGGGGGGGGGGGGGGGGGGGGGGGGGGGGGGGGGGGGGGGGGGGGGGGGGGGGGGGGGGGGGGGGGGGGGGGGGGGGGGGGGGGGGGGGGGGGGGGGGGGGGGGGGGGGGGGGGGGGGGGGGGGGGGGGGGGGGGGGGGGGGGGGGGGGGGGGGGGGGGGGGGGGGGGGGGGGGGGGGGGGGGGGGGGGGGGGGGGGGGGGGGGGGGGGGGGGGGGGGGGGGGGGGGGGGGGGGGGGGGGGGGGGGGGGGGGGGGGGGGGGGGGGGGGGGGGGGGGGGGGGGGGGGGGGGGGGGGGGGGGGGGGGGGGGGGGGGGGGGGGGGGGGGGGGGGGGGGGGGGGGGGGGGGGGGGGGGGGGGGGGGGGGGGGGGGGGGGGGGGGGGGGGGGGGGGGGGGGGGGGGGGGGGGGGGGGGGGGGGGGGGGGGGGGGGGGGGGGGGGGGGGGGGGGGGGGGGGGGGGGGGGGGGGGGGGGGGGGGGGGGGGGGGGGGGGGGGGGGGGGGGGGGGGGGGGGGGGGGGGGGGGGGGGGGGGGGGGGGGGGGGGGGGGGGGGGGGGGGGGGGGGGGGGGGGGGGGGGGGGGGGGGGGGGGGGGGGGGGGGGGGGGGGGGGGGGGGGGGGGGGGGGGGGGGGGGGGGGGGGGGGGGGGGGGGGGGGGGGGGGGGGGGGGGGGGGGGGGGGGGGGGGGGGGGGGGGGGGGGGGGGGGGGGGGGGGGGGGGGGGGGGGGGGGGGGGGGGGGGGGGGGGGGGGGGGGGGGGGGGGGGGGGGGGGGGGGGGGGGGGGGGGGGGGGGGGGGGGGGGGGGGGGGGGGGGGGGGGGGGGGGGGGGGGGGGGGGGGGGGGGGGGGGGGGGGGGGGGGGGGGGGGGGGGGGGGGGGGGGGGGGGGGGGGGGGGGGGGGGGGGGGGGGGGGGGGGGGGGGGGGGGGGGGGGGGGGGGGGGGGGGGGGGGGGGGGGGGGGGGGGGGGGGGGGGGGGGGGGGGGGGGGGGGGGGGGGGGGGGGGGGGGGGGGGGGGGGGGGGGGGGGGGGGGGGGGGGGGGGGGGGGGGGGGGGGGGGGGGGGGGGGGGGGGGGGGGGGGGGGGGGGGGGGGGGGGGGGGGGGGGGGGGGGGGGGGGGGGGGGGGGGGGGGGGGGGGGGGGGGGGGGGGGGGGGGGGGGGGGGGGGGGGGGGGGGGGGGGGGGGGGGGGGGGGGGGGGGGGGGGGGGGGGGGGGGGGGGGGGGGGGGGGGGGGGGGGGGGGGGGGGGGGGGGGGGGGGGGGGGGGGGGGGGGGGGGGGGGGGGGGGGGGGGGGGGGGGGGGGGGGGGGGGGGGGGGGGGGGGGGGGGGGGGGGGGGGGGGGGGGGGGGGGGGGGGGGGGGGGGGGGGGGGGGGGGGGGGGGGGGGGGGGGGGGGGGGGGGGGGGGGGGGGGGGGGGGGGGGGGGGGGGGGGGGGGGGGGGGGGGGGGGGGGGGGGGGGGGGGGGGGGGGGGGGGGGGGGGGGGGGGGGGGGGGGGGGGGGGGGGGGGGGGGGGGGGGGGGGGGGGGGGGGGGGGGGGGGGGGGGGGGGGGGGGGGGGGGGGGGGGGGGGGGGGGGGGGGGGGGGGGGGGGGGGGGGGGGGGGGGGGGGGGGGGGGGGGGGGGGGGGGGGGGGGGGGGGGGGGGGGGGGGGGGGGGGGGGGGGGGGGGGGGGGGGGGGGGGGGGGGGGGGGGGGGGGGGGGGGGGGGGGGGGGGGGGGGGGGGGGGGGGGGGGGGGGGGGGGGGGGGGGGGGGGGGGGGGGGGGGGGGGGGGGGGGGGGGGGGGGGGGGGGGGGGGGGGGGGGGGGGGGGGGGGGGGGGGGGGGGGGGGGGGGGGGGGGGGGGGGGGGGGGGGGGGGGGGGGGGGGGGGGGGGGGGGGGGGGGGGGGGGGGGGGGGGGGGGGGGGGGGGGGGGGGGGGGGGGGGGGGGGGGGGGGGGGGGGGGGGGGGGGGGGGGGGGGGGGGGGGGGGGGGGGGGGGGGGGGGGGGGGGGGGGGGGGGGGGGGGGGGGGGGGGGGGGGGGGGGGGGGGGGGGGGGGGGGGGGGGGGGGGGGGGGGGGGGGGGGGGGGGGGGGGGGGGGGGGGGGGGGGGGGGGGGGGGGGGGGGGGGGGGGGGGGGGGGGGGGGGGGGGGGGGGGGGGGGGGGGGGGGGGGGGGGGGGGGGGGGGGGGGGGGGGGGGGGGGGGGGGGGGGGGGGGGGGGGGGGGGGGGGGGGGGGGGGGGGGGGGGGGGGGGGGGGGGGGGGGGGGGGGGGGGGGGGGGGGGGGGGGGGGGGGGGGGGGGGGGGGGGGGGGGGGGGGGGGGGGGGGGGGGGGGGGGGGGGGGGGGGGGGGGGGGGGGGGGGGGGGGGGGGGGGGGGGGGGGGGGGGGGGGGGGGGGGGGGGGGGGGGGGGGGGGGGGGGGGGGGGGGGGGGGGGGGGGGGGGGGGGGGGGGGGGGGGGGGGGGGGGGGGGGGGGGGGGGGGGGGGGGGGGGGGGGGGGGGGGGGGGGGGGGGGGGGGGGGGGGGGGGGGGGGGGGGGGGGGGGGGGGGGGGGGGGGGGGGGGGGGGGGGGGGGGGGGGGGGGGGGGGGGGGGGGGGGGGGGGGGGGGGGGGGGGGGGGGGGGGGGGGGGGGGGGGGGGGGGGGGGGGGGGGGGGGGGGGGGGGGGGGGGGGGGGGGGGGGGGGGGGGGGGGGGGGGGGGGGGGGGGGGGGGGGGGGGGGGGGGGGGGGGGGGGGGGGGGGGGGGGGGGGGGGGGGGGGGGGGGGGGGGGGGGGGGGGGGGGGGGGGGGGGGGGGGGGGGGGGGGGGGGGGGGGGGGGGGGGGGGGGGGGGGGGGGGGGGGGGGGGGGGGGGGGGGGGGGGGGGGGGGGGGGGGGGGGGGGGGGGGGGGGGGGGGGGGGGGGGGGGGGGGGGGGGGGGGGGGGGGGGGGGGGGGGGGGGGGGGGGGGGGGGGGGGGGGGGGGGGGGGGGGGGGGGGGGGGGGGGGGGGGGGGGGGGGGGGGGGGGGGGGGGGGGGGGGGGGGGGGGGGGGGGGGGGGGGGGGGGGGGGGGGGGGGGGGGGGGGGGGGGGGGGGGGGGGGGGGGGGGGGGGGGGGGGGGGGGGGGGGGGGGGGGGGGGGGGGGGGGGGGGGGGGGGGGGGGGGGGGGGGGGGGGGGGGGGGGGGGGGGGGGGGGGGGGGGGGGGGGGGGGGGGGGGGGGGGGGGGGGGGGGGGGGGGGGGGGGGGGGGGGGGGGGGGGGGGGGGGGGGGGGGGGGGGGGGGGGGGGGGGGGGGGGGGGGGGGGGGGGGGGGGGGGGGGGGGGGGGGGGGGGGGGGGGGGGGGGGGGGGGGGGGGGGGGGGGGGGGGGGGGGGGGGGGGGGGGGGGGGGGGGGGGGGGGGGGGGGGGGGGGGGGGGGGGGGGGGGGGGGGGGGGGGGGGGGGGGGGGGGGGGGGGGGGGGGGGGGGGGGGGGGGGGGGGGGGGGGGGGGGGGGGGGGGGGGGGGGGGGGGGGGGGGGGGGGGGGGGGGGGGGGGGGGGGGGGGGGGGGGGGGGGGGGGGGGGGGGGGGGGGGGGGGGGGGGGGGGGGGGGGGGGGGGGGGGGGGGGGGGGGGGGGGGGGGGGGGGGGGGGGGGGGGGGGGGGGGGGGGGGGGGGGGGGGGGGGGGGGGGGGGGGGGGGGGGGGGGGGGGGGGGGGGGGGGGGGGGGGGGGGGGGGGGGGGGGGGGGGGGGGGGGGGGGGGGGGGGGGGGGGGGGGGGGGGGGGGGGGGGGGGGGGGGGGGGGGGGGGGGGGGGGGGGGGGGGGGGGGGGGGGGGGGGGGGGGGGGGGGGGGGGGGGGGGGGGGGGGGGGGGGGGGGGGGGGGGGGGGGGGGGGGGGGGGGGGGGGGGGGGGGGGGGGGGGGGGGGGGGGGGGGGGGGGGGGGGGGGGGGGGGGGGGGGGGGGGGGGGGGGGGGGGGGGGGGGGGGGGGGGGGGGGGGGGGGGGGGGGGGGGGGGGGGGGGGGGGGGGGGGGGGGGGGGGGGGGGGGGGGGGGGGGGGGGGGGGGGGGGGGGGGGGGGGGGGGGGGGGGGGGGGGGGGGGGGGGGGGGGGGGGGGGGGGGGGGGGGGGGGGGGGGGGGGGGGGGGGGGGGGGGGGGGGGGGGGGGGGGGGGGGGGGGGGGGGGGGGGGGGGGGGGGGGGGGGGGGGGGGGGGGGGGGGGGGGGGGGGGGGGGGGGGGGGGGGGGGGGGGGGGGGGGGGGGGGGGGGGGGGGGGGGGGGGGGGGGGGGGGGGGGGGGGGGGGGGGGGGGGGGGGGGGGGGGGGGGGGGGGGGGGGGGGGGGGGGGGGGGGGGGGGGGGGGGGGGGGGGGGGGGGGGGGGGGGGGGGGGGGGGGGGGGGGGGGGGGGGGGGGGGGGGGGGGGGGGGGGGGGGGGGGGGGGGGGGGGGGGGGGGGGGGGGGGGGGGGGGGGGGGGGGGGGGGGGGGGGGGGGGGGGGGGGGGGGGGGGGGGGGGGGGGGGGGGGGGGGGGGGGGGGGGGGGGGGGGGGGGGGGGGGGGGGGGGGGGGGGGGGGGGGGGGGGGGGGGGGGGGGGGGGGGGGGGGGGGGGGGGGGGGGGGGGGGGGGGGGGGGGGGGGGGGGGGGGGGGGGGGGGGGGGGGGGGGGGGGGGGGGGGGGGGGGGGGGGGGGGGGGGGGGGGGGGGGGGGGGGGGGGGGGGGGGGGGGGGGGGGGGGGGGGGGGGGGGGGGGGGGGGGGGGGGGGGGGGGGGGGGGGGGGGGGGGGGGGGGGGGGGGGGGGGGGGGGGGGGGGGGGGGGGGGGGGGGGGGGGGGGGGGGGGGGGGGGGGGGGGGGGGGGGGGGGGGGGGGGGGGGGGGGGGGGGGGGGGGGGGGGGGGGGGGGGGGGGGGGGGGGGGGGGGGGGGGGGGGGGGGGGGGGGGGGGGGGGGGGGGGGGGGGGGGGGGGGGGGGGGGGGGGGGGGGGGGGGGGGGGGGGGGGGGGGGGGGGGGGGGGGGGGGGGGGGGGGGGGGGGGGGGGGGGGGGGGGGGGGGGGGGGGGGGGGGGGGGGGGGGGGGGGGGGGGGGGGGGGGGGGGGGGGGGGGGGGGGGGGGGGGGGGGGGGGGGGGGGGGGGGGGGGGGGGGGGGGGGGGGGGGGGGGGGGGGGGGGGGGGGGGGGGGGGGGGGGGGGGGGGGGGGGGGGGGGGGGGGGGGGGGGGGGGGGGGGGGGGGGGGGGGGGGGGGGGGGGGGGGGGGGGGGGGGGGGGGGGGGGGGGGGGGGGGGGGGGGGGGGGGGGGGGGGGGGGGGGGGGGGGGGGGGGGGGGGGGGGGGGGGGGGGGGGGGGGGGGGGGGGGGGGGGGGGGGGGGGGGGGGGGGGGGGGGGGGGGGGGGGGGGGGGGGGGGGGGGGGGGGGGGGGGGGGGGGGGGGGGGGGGGGGGGGGGGGGGGGGGGGGGGGGGGGGGGGGGGGGGGGGGGGGGGGGGGGGGGGGGGGGGGGGGGGGGGGGGGGGGGGGGGGGGGGGGGGGGGGGGGGGGGGGGGGGGGGGGGGGGGGGGGGGGGGGGGGGGGGGGGGGGGGGGGGGGGGGGGGGGGGGGGGGGGGGGGGGGGGGGGGGGGGGGGGGGGGGGGGGGGGGGGGGGGGGGGGGGGGGGGGGGGGGGGGGGGGGGGGGGGGGGGGGGGGGGGGGGGGGGGGGGGGGGGGGGGGGGGGGGGGGGGGGGGGGGGGGGGGGGGGGGGGGGGGGGGGGGGGGGGGGGGGGGGGGGGGGGGGGGGGGGGGGGGGGGGGGGGGGGGGGGGGGGGGGGGGGGGGGGGGGGGGGGGGGGGGGGGGGGGGGGGGGGGGGGGGGGGGGGGGGGGGGGGGGGGGGGGGGGGGGGGGGGGGGGGGGGGGGGGGGGGGGGGGGGGGGGGGGGGGGGGGGGGGGGGGGGGGGGGGGGGGGGGGGGGGGGGGGGGGGGGGGGGGGGGGGGGGGGGGGGAGTTGTCCTTCTCTTTCTTCTGCCTGCCGACTTCTCATATGAGCCGGCTTCTGACTTCATACTTCTTTTTTCCTTCTCGTGCAGAGTATTTCCCTTGTCACGCCGTCACCGCCAACCAAGCCGTCGAGGCTCGCCGCGACGAGCGGAGGCTGGCTGGGGCAAAAATCACGCCCAACGCCCCTCGGACCCTCGCTGAGCAACTGCTCGCCGTCCAAGTTCGTGTCCGGCCGGCCCATTGGGCGCTCCGCCGTCTGCAGCGCGCCAGATCCCAGGTGGTCTCCGCCCTCTGGCCAGGTGCTCCAGTTCTGCGCACCCCAGTCAGACCTTCGACTGGTTAGAGGTGGCTATCAGCCGCTTCGAGGGGTGGAAGGGCTCCTTAGCCCGGGCAGGTGCACGGCGGGCCTTGGAGTTCATCAAGGGGTGGTACCCTAGGCTGAACCTAGCCCAGTTGGCCACTCTCCATGCTGAAGCCAGCGAAGAGTTGGCAGCGGTGGCACCCGAGCTCTATCACCGCGCCGCAGCGATCACTAAGTACATGGACACCAATGTCTTCCTCCCCGAGCTAAATGATGAGGGCGCCGAGGTGCCGCCCAACTGGTTTGGGCTGAACCCAGAAGACGGCGAGGACTCGGTGGAGGAGATCGCCTCCAGCGATGAAGGTGAGGAGGAGGAGGACGAGGACAGCGAAGACGATGCGCCGGATGATGGAGACGACAGCCGGCCTCAGCCTGACCAAGTCTCGACCAATGAACAGCACGCCGGCTAGCCGACTGCTGCCGGTGCTGACCAAGCCGAGACCAACCAGGCGGCCGTTCCACCATTCGGAGCCTCGACCTCTGCCGACCCCTCCGATCCGGCTGCTGCTCCTCTGGCCTTGGCGGCCAAGTTATCTTTCTTTCATGTTTTGTAATTTCTTTGAACAAACTTGTTAGATTTGCGCACTTCCACCCGCTGGGGGTGTATTCAAACTCTGTTGAATGCTGGCCAAGGGCCTTTTGCTATGTAAATTATCTTTGCCGATTTCCGACTTGTCTTGCTTTTCTGCTCCTTTGGCTTTTTCCTTTGCCGCCTTCCCTTAGCTGCCGTCTTGCCAGCCGGACAGCCGCTCTCCGGTCTGTGGCTGGGTCAAGTACTTGGCCGTTTTGGGAAGGCAATTACTTTAGCCGTTGCGCTGTGCGCCAAGGAGGAGGAGCGCAGCAAGATGGAGCAGGAGCGCGACCGCCTGGCTAAGAAGTTGGCTGACCAGGCGGACCAGCAGCAGGCGGAGCTACAGAAGCTCAAGGATGCGGAGGAGGCCCTCCAGGCCGAGTTTGAGACTCAGCGCTCGAACTGGGTCGAGAGGGAGAAGGCCTTGTCCGACGGCTATGGCGAGATCGAGGACATGCTCGATGGTGAGTTGTCCTTCTCTTTCTTCTGCCTGCCGACTTCTCATATGAGCCGGCTTCTGACTTCATACTTCTTTTT
>JAAAWM010008423.1:0-14011 GCA_036873465.1 Thinopyrum obtusiflorum
CCAACTCCTCGCACGAAGTCTTTCACCTGGGTTTTTCCCTTTTACAGATGATCATCATGCTACATTTTCCAGGATATGGCACAACGAAGATAAAGGCGCAGACGTGCGGCAAGGCCCCGCTCAAAGGTTTCTCTTTAGATTAAGACCCTGCGTAAACATTTTTAATGTCTCTTGTTGCTTCTTCCCCTCCGGACACTTGATACAACCGGGAGGGATACTGGCATTTTCGGCATTTTTGTCACACCAGACTAATGCACGTACCTGGAAACTCAGGGCTTATTATCGAGGGCGTTATTCAGCCCAGGATATGTTGTAAAGTCCGAATACCTTAGGGAGTGTTCGGCGTCGCGAGTTTGGCCTTATATGCATCAGCACCGAATCATGTCTTTGGTCAAATGTTGGGTTTGCCCGGCTCCCATGTTTTGCTGCCTTACGTTCCGCTCTATCGGCTAAGGCGGCACCGGGAGAACTACTGCGATTGTGCCCTGGTTCATCTGGATGAGCACCTCAGTAGAGAAAGCAGAAAACTGACTGGCATGATACATCGCGAGACTGGTCAACCACTCGATGACTCAGCAGAATCTTCGCGATTCCTCCGCGTGCTAGGGGCTGCTCACAAAAATGAAGAAGCCCATAGTTTGGCTCGACCCTATCAATACAATAACATATTGCATTTTCATGGTTCATTCAGATTAACGGGGGGGGGGGGGGGGGGGGGGGGGGGGGGGGGGGGGGGGGGGGGGGGGGGGGGGGGGGGGGGGGGGGGGGGGGGGGGGGGGGGGGGGGGGGGGGGGGGGGGGGGGGGGGGGGGGGGGGGGGGGGGGGGGGGGGGGGGGGGGGGGGGGGGGGGGGGGGGGGGGGGGGGGGGGGGGGGGGGGGGGGGGGGGGGGGGGGGGGGGGGGGGGGGGGGGGGGGGGGGGGGGGGGGGGGGGGGGGGGGGGGGGGGGGGGGGGGGGGGGGGGGGGGGGGGGGGGGGGGGGGGGGGGGGGGGGGGGGGGGGGGGGGGGGGGGGGGGGGGGGGGGGGGGGGGGGGGGGGGGGGGGGGGGGGGGGGGGGGGGGGGGGGGGGGGGGGGGGGGGGGGGGGGGGGGGGGGGGGGGGGGGGGGGGGGGGGGGGGGGGGGGGGGGGGGGGGGGGGGGGGGGGGGGGGGGGGGGGGGGGGGGGGGGGGGGGGGGGGGGGGGGGGGGGGGGGGGGGGGGGGGGGGGGGGGGGGGGGGGGGGGGGGGGGGGGGGGGGGGGGGGGGGGGGGGGGGGGGGGGGGGGGGGGGGGGGGGGGGGGGGGGGGGGGGGGGGGGGGGGGGGGGGGGGGGGGGGGGGGGGGGGGGGGGGGGGGGGGGGGGGGGGGGGGGGGGGGGGGGGGGGGGGGGGGGGGGGGGGGGGGGGGGGGGGGGGGGGGGGGGGGGGGGGGGGGGGGGGGGGGGGGGGGGGGGGGGGGGGGGGGGGGGGGGGGGGGGGGGGGGGGGGGGGGGGGGGGGGGGGGGGGGGGGGGGGGGGGGGGGGGGGGGGGGGGGGGGGGGGGGGGGGGGGGGGGGGGGGGGGGGGGGGGGGGGGGGGGGGGGGGGGGGGGGGGGGGGGGGGGGGGGGGGGGGGGGGGGGGGGGGGGGGGGGGGGGGGGGGGGGGGGGGGGGGGGGGGGGGGGGGGGGGGGGGGGGGGGGGGGGGGGGGGGGGGGGGGGGGGGGGGGGGGGGGGGGGGGGGGGGGGGGGGGGGGGGGGGGGGGGGGGGGGGGGGGGGGGGGGGGGGGGGGGGGGGGGGGGGGGGGGGGGGGGGGGGGGGGGGGGGGGGGGGGGGGGGGGGGGGGGGGGGGGGGGGGGGGGGGGGGGGGGGGGGGGGGGGGGGGGGGGGGGGGGGGGGGGGGGGGGGGGGGGGGGGGGGGGGGGGGGGGGGGGGGGGGGGGGGGGGGGGGGGGGGGGGGGGGGGGGGGGGGGGGGGGGGGGGGGGGGGGGGGGGGGGGGGGGGGGGGGGGGGGGGGGGGGGGGGGGGGGGGGGGGGGGGGGGGGGGGGGGGGGGGGGGGGGGGGGGGGGGGGGGGGGGGGGGGGGGGGGGGGGGGGGGGGGGGGGGGGGGGGGGGGGGGGGGGGGGGGGGGGGGGGGGGGGGGGGGGGGGGGGGGGGGGGGGGGGGGGGGGGGGGGGGGGGGGGGGGGGGGGGGGGGGGGGGGGGGGGGGGGGGGGGGGGGGGGGGGGGGGGGGGGGGGGGGGGGGGGGGGGGGGGGGGGGGGGGGGGGGGGGGGGGGGGGGGGGGGGGGGGGGGGGGGGGGGGGGGGGGGGGGGGGGGGGGGGGGGGGGGGGGGGGGGGGGGGGGGGGGGGGGGGGGGGGGGGGGGGGGGGGGGGGGGGGGGGGGGGGGGGGGGGGGGGGGGGGGGGGGGGGGGGGGGGGGGGGGGGGGGGGGGGGGGGGGGGGGGGGGGGGGGGGGGGGGGGGGGGGGGGGGGGGGGGGGGGGGGGGGGGGGGGGGGGGGGGGGGGGGGGGGGGGGGGGGGGGGGGGGGGGGGGGGGGGGGGGGGGGGGGGGGGGGGGGGGGGGGGGGGGGGGGGGGGGGGGGGGGGGGGGGGGGGGGGGGGGGGGGGGGGGGGGGGGGGGGGGGGGGGGGGGGGGGGGGGGGGGGGGGGGGGGGGGGGGGGGGGGGGGGGGGGGGGGGGGGGGGGGGGGGGGGGGGGGGGGGGGGGGGGGGGGGGGGGGGGGGGGGGGGGGGGGGGGGGGGGGGGGGGGGGGGGGGGGGGGGGGGGGGGGGGGGGGGGGGGGGGGGGGGGGGGGGGGGGGGGGGGGGGGGGGGGGGGGGGGGGGGGGGGGGGGGGGGGGGGGGGGGGGGGGGGGGGGGGGGGGGGGGGGGGGGGGGGGGGGGGGGGGGGGGGGGGGGGGGGGGGGGGGGGGGGGGGGGGGGGGGGGGGGGGGGGGGGGGGGGGGGGGGGGGGGGGGGGGGGGGGGGGGGGGGGGGGGGGGGGGGGGGGGGGGGGGGGGGGGGGGGGGGGGGGGGGGGGGGGGGGGGGGGGGGGGGGGGGGGGGGGGGGGGGGGGGGGGGGGGGGGGGGGGGGGGGGGGGGGGGGGGGGGGGGGGGGGGGGGGGGGGGGGGGGGGGGGGGGGGGGGGGGGGGGGGGGGGGGGGGGGGGGGGGGGGGGGGGGGGGGGGGGGGGGGGGGGGGGGGGGGGGGGGGGGGGGGGGGGGGGGGGGGGGGGGGGGGGGGGGGGGGGGGGGGGGGGGGGGGGGGGGGGGGGGGGGGGGGGGGGGGGGGGGGGGGGGGGGGGGGGGGGGGGGGGGGGGGGGGGGGGGGGGGGGGGGGGGGGGGGGGGGGGGGGGGGGGGGGGGGGGGGGGGGGGGGGGGGGGGGGGGGGGGGGGGGGGGGGGGGGGGGGGGGGGGGGGGGGGGGGGGGGGGGGGGGGGGGGGGGGGGGGGGGGGGGGGGGGGGGGGGGGGGGGGGGGGGGGGGGGGGGGGGGGGGGGGGGGGGGGGGGGGGGGGGGGGGGGGGGGGGGGGGGGGGGGGGGGGGGGGGGGGGGGGGGGGGGGGGGGGGGGGGGGGGGGGGGGGGGGGGGGGGGGGGGGGGGGGGGGGGGGGGGGGGGGGGGGGGGGGGGGGGGGGGGGGGGGGGGGGGGGGGGGGGGGGGGGGGGGGGGGGGGGGGGGGGGGGGGGGGGGGGGGGGGGGGGGGGGGGGGGGGGGGGGGGGGGGGGGGGGGGGGGGGGGGGGGGGGGGGGGGGGGGGGGGGGGGGGGGGGGGGGGGGGGGGGGGGGGGGGGGGGGGGGGGGGGGGGGGGGGGGGGGGGGGGGGGGGGGGGGGGGGGGGGGGGGGGGGGGGGGGGGGGGGGGGGGGGGGGGGGGGGGGGGGGGGGGGGGGGGGGGGGGGGGGGGGGGGGGGGGGGGGGGGGGGGGGGGGGGGGGGGGGGGGGGGGGGGGGGGGGGGGGGGGGGGGGGGGGGGGGGGGGGGGGGGGGGGGGGGGGGGGGGGGGGGGGGGGGGGGGGGGGGGGGGGGGGGGGGGGGGGGGGGGGGGGGGGGGGGGGGGGGGGGGGGGGGGGGGGGGGGGGGGGGGGGGGGGGGGGGGGGGGGGGGGGGGG
The DNA here is from genome assembly GCA_036873465.1 of Thinopyrum obtusiflorum. Classification (NCBI taxonomy): domain Eukaryota; kingdom Viridiplantae; phylum Streptophyta; class Magnoliopsida; order Poales; family Poaceae; genus Thinopyrum; species Thinopyrum obtusiflorum. The sequence goes on from JAAAWM010008423.1 coordinate 4,044, forward strand.
GGGGGGGGGGGGGGGGGGGGGGGGGGGGGGGGGGGGGGGGGGGGGGGGGGGGGGGGGGGGGGGGGGGGGGGGGGGGGGGGGGGGGGGGGGGGGGGGGGGGGGGGGGGGGGGGGGGGGGGGGGGGGGGGGGGGGGGGGGGGGGGGGGGGGGGGGGGGGGGGGGGGGGGGGGGGGGGGGGGGGGGGGGGGGGGGGGGGGGGGGGGGGGGGGGGGGGGGGGGGGGGGGGGGGGGGGGGGGGGGGGGGGGGGGGGGGGGGGGGGGGGGGGGGGGGGGGGGGGGGGGGGGGGGGGGGGGGGGGGGGGGGGGGGGGGGGGGGGGGGGGGGGGGGGGGGGGGGGGGGGGGGGGGGGGGGGGGGGGGGGGGGGGGGGGGGGGGGGGGGGGGGGGGGGGGGGGGGGGGGGGGGGGGGGGGGGGGGGGGGGGGGGGGGGGGGGGGGGGGGGGGGGGGGGGGGGGGGGGGGGGGGGGGGGGGGGGGGGGGGGGGGGGGGGGGGGGGGGGGGGGGGGGGGGGGGGGGGGGGGGGGGGGGGGGGGGGGGGGGGGGGGGGGGGGGGGGGGGGGGGGGGGGGGGGGGGGGGGGGGGGGGGGGGGGGGGGGGGGGGGGGGGGGGGGGGGGGGGGGGGGGGGGGGGGGGGGGGGGGGGGGGGGGGGGGGGGGGGGGGGGGGGGGGGGGGGGGGGGGGGGGGGGGGGGGGGGGGGGGGGGGGGGGGGGGGGGGGGGGGGGGGGGGGGGGGGGGGGGGGGGGGGGGGGGGGGGGGGGGGGGGGGGGGGGGGGGGGGGGGGGGGGGGGGGGGGGGGGGGGGGGGGGGGGGGGGGGGGGGGGGGGGGGGGGGGGGGGGGGGGGGGGGGGGGGGGGGGGGGGGGGGGGGGGGGGGGGGGGGGGGGGGGGGGGGGGGGGGGGGGGGGGGGGGGGGGGGGGGGGGGGGGGGGGGGGGGGGGGGGGGGGGGGGGGGGGGGGGGGGGGGGGGGGGGGGGGGGGGGGGGGGGGGGGGGGGGGGGGGGGGGGGGGGGGGGGGGGGGGGGGGGGGGGGGGGGGGGGGGGGGGGGGGGGGGGGGGGGGGGGGGGGGGGGGGGGGGGGGGGGGGGGGGGGGGGGGGGGGGGGGGGGGGGGGGGGGGGGGGGGGGGGGGGGGGGGGGGGGGGGGGGGGGGGGGGGGGGGGGGGGGGGGGGGGGGGGGGGGGGGGGGGGGGGGGGGGGGGGGGGGGGGGGGGGGGGGGGGGGGGGGGGGGGGGGGGGGGGGGGGGGGGGGGGGGGGGGGGGGGGGGGGGGGGGGGGGGGGGGGGGGGGGGGGGGGGGGGGGGGGGGGGGGGGGGGGGGGGGGGGGGGGGGGGGGGGGGGGGGGGGGGGGGGGGGGGGGGGGGGGGGGGGGGGGGGGGGGGGGGGGGGGGGGGGGGGGGGGGGGATGTCGTGAGTCTTTTGTGGCCGAATAGGCCCGAGCCGAAGAGTTATTTTGGCTTGGTGCAGCAGTTCCTTGGTGCGGTGCCGCATATCAATGCAATGAGGAGGTCGACATGCATAGAGGGTCCGCGGATGGCTCTTGCCCGTGTCAAGACATACTGGGCGGAGATGAAGGCCACCGATGTTGCATCCCAAGATTCGGACGGAAGCCGAGTACCTGTCGAGCACTATTTTCAGGAAGTTCTGCAGGGCGCTCGTTTAATAGAGACGCAGTGCTCGAAGGATATTATGTTCGAATAACATGTATTATTGTGAAACAATGTTTCGATGAAATATAAAAGCTTTTTATACTTGTGCCTTCAAGAATTGAAATACCTCCTGTGTGGCCGTTAATGTATATGTGTATATAACCTGAAAGATGGCAGTCTTTGGCTTCAGCCCCCACGCATATAATGCGGGGATGTTTGCAAAAGGCGCGTTTTCACACTTGATCCAACGTCTTGGTCCTATAAAGGAGGTGGTGGCGCAGCAAACTAGGCAACCGGACTATAATGCTTTATCACTTTCACTTAGCCATAGGAGTTTGACAGTGGGGCTACTATATAGCCCCTAGGGGCACCACGCTCACCCGAATTTGGGGCGCGTGGGGGGGGGGGGGGGGGGGGGGGGGGGGGGGGGGGGGGGGGGGGGGGGGGGGGGGGGGGGGGGGGGGGGGGGGGGGGGGGGGGGGGGGGGGGGGGGGGGGGGGGGGGGGGGGGGGGGGGGGGGGGGGGGGGGGGGGGGGGGGGGGGGGGGGGGGGGGGGGGGGGGGGGGGGGGGGGGGGGGGGGGGGGGGGGGGGGGGGGGGGGGGGGGGGGGGGGGGGGGGGGGGGGGGGGGGGGGGGGGGGGGGGGGGGGGGGGGGGGGGGGGGGGGGGGGGGGGGGGGGGGGGGGGGGGGGGGGGGGGGGGGGGGGGGGGGGGGGGGGGGGGGGGGGGGGGGGGGGGGGGGGGGGGGGGGGGGGGGGGGGGGGGGGGGGGGGGGGGGGGGGGGGGGGGGGGGGGGGGGGGGGGGGGGGGGGGGGGGGGGGGGGGGGGGGGGGGGGGGGGGGGGGGGGGGGGGGGGGGGGGGGGGGGGGGGGGGGGGGGGGGGGGGGGGGGGGGGGGGGGGGGGGGGGGGGGGGGGGGGGGGGGGGGGGGGGGGGGGGGGGGGGGGGGGGGGGGGGGGGGGGGGGGGGGGGGGGGGGGGGGGGGGGGGGGGGGGGGGGGGGGGGGGGGGGGGGGGGGGGGGGGGGGGGGGGGGGGGGGGGGGGGGGGGGGGGGGGGGGGGGGGGGGGGGGGGGGGGGGGGGGGGGGGGGGGGGGGGGGGGGGGGGGGGGGGGGGGGGGGGGGGGGGGGGGGGGGGGGGGGGGGGGGGGGGGGGGGGGGGGGGGGGGGGGGGGGGGGGGGGGGGGGGGGGGGGGGGGGGGGGGGGGGGGGGGGGGGGGGGGGGGGGGGGGGGGGGGGGGGGGGGGGGGGGGGGGGGGGGGGGGGGGGGGGGGGGGGGGGGGGGGGGGGGGGGGGGGGGGGGGGGGGGGGGGGGGGGGGGGGGGGGGGGGGGGGGGGGGGGGGGGGGGGGGGGGGGGGGGGGGGGGGGGGGGGGGGGAAACCTTTGAGCGGGGCCCTGCTGCACGTCTGCGCCTGTGTCTCCGTTGTGCCGTATCCTGGAAGGGTGTAGCACGATTATCATCTGTAAAAGAGAAAAACCCAGGTGAATATCATCGTGAGAAAAAATTAGTTATTCTTAATAAATCGTTAAAATTCAATCTTAAATAAGGTCAAGCCGAACTGTAGCCCTTTTTACATGCGGGAAGCCCCTAGCACCACTTATGGGGGTATATCCCTTGACCAAATCTTCAGGTTTATCTGAGCTGTTACACCTAGTGGTGTGCCGGACTCGTCTAGCCGTGTCCGCGGTCTTGACGACCGATCATTTATTCTGGTTGGAGAGGTTGTTCAGTGTTCGGCTGTTAAGGCCGCCACACGCTCTTCGGCACGTAAGGAACGCTCTGTGTTTCCGCTAACTATGATGGAACCACATGGACCGGGCATCTTAAGCTTAATATAAGCGTAATGCGGTACTGCATTAAAACGAGCGAAGGCTGTTCTTCCGAGTAGTGCTTGATAGCCGCTTCGGAATGGAGCAATGTCGAAGGTTAACTTTTCACTTTGGAAGTTGTCAGGAGAACCAAATACAACTTCTAATACTAGGGGGGGGGGGGGGGGGGGGGGGGGGGGGGGGGGGGGGGGGGGGGGGGGGGGGGGGGGGGACATTTGACCAAAGACATGATTCGGAGCTGATGCATATAAGGCCAAACTCGCGACTCCGAACACTCCCTATGGTATTCGGACTTTACCAAATATACCGGGCGGAGTAACGCCCTTGATAATGAGCCCTGAATTTCCAGGTACGTGCATTAGTCTGACGTGGCGAAATGCCAATAATGCCAGCATCCCTCTCGGTTGTGTTGAGTATCCGGAGGGTGTCAAGCAACAAGAGACAGTGAGAAAGGTTTACACAGGGTCTTAATCTAAAAAGAAACCTTTGAGCGGGTCCCTTCTGCACGTCTGCACCTGTGTCTCCGTTGTGCCGTATCCTGGAAGGGTGTAGCATGATTATCATCTGTAAAAGAGAAAAACCCAGGTGAATATCATCGTGAGAAAAGGGGGGGGGGGGGGGGGGGGGGGGGGGGGGGGGGGGGGGGGGGGGGGGGGGGGGGGGGGGGGGGGGGGGGGGGGGGGGGGGGGGGGGGGGGGGGGGGGGGGGGGGGGGGGGGGGGGGGGGGGGGGGGGGGGGGGGGGGGGGGGGGGGGGGGGGGGGGGGGGGGGGGGGGGGGGGGGGGGGGGGGGGAGATGATGCCGCGTGGACCGGGCATTTTAAGTGTAAGAGATGCATAATGCGGTATTGCGTTAAAGCGGGCGAAAGCTTCACGTCCCAATAGTGCTTGATAGCTACTTTTGAATGGGGCGATATGGGGGGGGGGGGGGGGGGGGGGGGGGGGGGGGGGGGGGGGGGGGGGGGGGGGGGGGGGGGTAATAAGGAGCCTGTGCACTTGGCGTAAGGGCCTGGCGTCACTCCTTTAAAGGAAGTGCGGCTATGTCGAATTTTAGTAAGGTCTATCCCCAACTTGCGGATTGTGTTCGGATATAGCAGGTTTAAATCGCTGCCGCCGTCCATCAGGACTTGTGTAAATTGTAGTCCGTCGATTATAGGATCCAATATCAGAGCAGTCCATCCTGCATTTCGAACACTTCTGGAATAATCCAGGTGGTCAAAAGTGATTGGTTTTGACATCCAATCTCGAGGTTCCGCTGGGGTGGACCGTGCGAGACCCATCTTAGCGGGTGCCGCATTGTTTTTCCGTATTATCACATGAAGTGGGGGGGGGGGGGGGGGGGGGGGGGGGGGGGGGGGGGGGGGGGGGGGGGGGGGGGGGGGGGGGGGGGGGGGGGGGGGGGGGGGGGGGGGGGGGGGTGTTCGGCGTTGAGTCGGCCGGACTGTTTGAAAACCCAACAATCTCGGTGGGTGTGGTTTGCAGGCCTTCCGGAGGTACTGTGGATTTGACATATCCGATCCAAAATTTTGTTTAAGTTGGATAGCTCATCACTGTTGTCCTTAAGAGGCAGTGTTTTGTTGTTTGGCCGCGAGCTTTTGAATCCGGCGTTGACCGCCGTGTTCTTTGGGCTTTTCTCTTTATTCCGGCGCTGATCTTTTCTGCGCCGTGATTTTCCGTTTCCATCTCTGATCTCGGATGTACTTGGGTCGCTGGTGCTGCATCTTGCTAGCCAGCTGTCTTCCCCCGCGCAAAAGCGGGTCAGGGGGGGGGGGGGGGGGGGGGGGGGGGGGGGGGGGGGGGGGGGGGGGGGGGGGGGGGGGGGGGGGGGGGGGGGGGGGGGGGGGGGGGGGGGGGGGGGGGGGGGGGGGGGGGGGGGGGGGGGGGGGGGGGGGGGGGGGGGGGGGGGGGGGGGGGGGGGGGGGGGGGGGGGGGGGGGGGGGGGGGGGGGGGGGGGGGGGGGGGGGGGGGGGGGGGGGGGGGGGGGGGGGGGGGGGGGGGGGGGGGGGGGGGGGGGGGGGGGGGGGGGGGGGGGGGGGGGGGGGGGGGGGGGGGGGGGGGGGGGGGGGGGGGGGGGGGGGGGGGGGGGGGGGGGGGGGGGGGGGGGGGGGGGGGGGGGGGGGGGGGGGGGGGGGGGGGGGGGGGGGGGGGGGGGGGGGGGGGGGGGGGGGGGGGGGGGGGGGGGGGGGGGGGGGGGGGGGGGGGGGGGGGGGGGGGGGGGGGGGGGGGGGGGGGGGGGGGGGGGGGGGGGGGGGGGGGGGGGGGGGGGGGGGGGGGGGGGGGGGGGGGGGGGGGGGGGGGGGGGGGGGGGGGGGGGGGGGGGGGGGGGGGGGGGGGGGGGGGGGGGGGGGGGGGGGGGGGGGGGGGGGGGGGGGGGGGGGGGGGGGGGGGGGGGGGGGGGGGGGGGGGGGGGGGGGGGGGGGGGGGGGGGGGGGGGGGGGGGGGGGGGGGGGGGGGGGGGGGGGGGGGGGGGGGGGGGGGGGGGGGGGGGGGGGGGGGGGGGGGGGGGGGGGGGGGGGGGGGGGGGGGGGGGGGGGGGGGGGGGGGGGGGGGGGGGGGGGGGGGGGGGGGGGGGGGGGGGGGGGGGGGGGGGGGGGGGGGGGGGGGGGGGGGGGGGGGGGGGGGGGGGGGGGGGGGGGGGGGGGGGGGGGGGGGGGGGGGGGGGGGGGGGGGGGGGGGGGGGGGGGGGGGGGGGGGGGGGGGGGGGGGGGGGGGGGGGGGGGGGGGGGGGGGGGGGGGGGGGGGGGGGGGGGGGGGGGGGGGGGGGGGGGGGGGGGGGGGGGGGGGGGGGGGGGGGGGGGGGGGGGGGGGGGGGATTAATATTGATGATATGGGTAGTACAAGAGTAGATCTACCACGAGATCAGAGTGGCTAAACCCTAGAATCTAGCCTATGGTATGATTGTTGTTCGTCCTACGGACTAAAACTCTCTGGTTTATATAGACACCGGAGAGGGCTAGGGTTACACAGAGTCGGTTACATTTTCTCCTCCCCATCCCCCGCTTTAGGGGTGTCCACCATGTATATGTCATATGACGAGGTGGCTTTCCAGTTCCCTATAGGCACTGGTTCTTGATCGTCTCCTTCATCGGCGTCCGTGCCGTCGATGTCTTCGGAGTCGAAGTCGAGCATGTCGGTTAAATCATCGACAGTGGCTACAAAGTGGGTGGTGGGTGGGCTATGAATTTCTTCGTCGTCCGCATCCCAACCGCATTGGCCGTAGTCCGGCCTGGGCTCTCCTGACAAAGAGTGAGACTTTAACGAATTCAGGATGTTGCCGAAAGGTGAGTGCTGAAAGACATCCGCGGCGGTGAACTCCATGACCGGAGCCCAATCGGGCTTAATCGGAAGAGGTGCGGGATTTACGGAGTCCGGATCAGAGTCCGACACCTTGGAGTCACGGGCCTTGCGAGGGACTAGGCTGGTATCCGACTCTATCGCCATAGAGATTGCAGTTTCCGGGGCGGCGTCCAACCGTCCGTCCCCGACTGGTGTAGTGGGCTCCGAGCTAATGGTAGGAGCGGACACCTGAGCGACGCTCTGGGCGTTGTCCGATGACACAGCTAATTCATGCCCATCGTGACAGTGCGGCGCGCCCGGTCGTGGCTCGAATCCGTCGAAGATCAAGTCCCCGCGGATGTCGGCCGTGTAGTTCAAGCTTCCAAACCTGACCTGATGGCCAGGGGCGTAGCTTTCGATCTGCTCCAGATGGCCGAACGAGTCGGCCGGCAGTGCGAAGCCGCCGAATACGAAGATCTGTTCAGGGAGAAAAGTCTCATCCAGGACCGCATCGCGATTGACAAGCGAAGAAGCCATCGGGCCTGAAGGCGACGACACAGAGGAACTCCCAATGAAAGCACCAATGTCGGTGTCAAAACCGGCGGATCTCGGGTAGGGGGTCGGGGGGGGGGGGGGGGGGGGGGGGGGGGGGGGGGGGGGGGGGGGGGGGGGGGGGGGGGGGGGGGGGGGGGGGGGGGGGGGGGGGGGGGGGGGGGGGGGGGGGGGGGGGGGGGGGGGGGGGGGGGGGGGGGGGGGGGGGGGGGGGGGGGGGGGGGGGGGGGGGGGGGGGGGGGGGAAGTAAGTACTATAGTAGCATGTTCCGCGCATCTCCTAGTGATTCAAGCGCTAATTTCATCAATACCATTTAGCATGCTTGCTTATCAGTTTGATTGACCTCTATTTCTTGTAAAGTGGTTGTGGCAGGAACCCGGGAATAATTACTGTGGATACTACGTTTGCGAGTCCATCCACTACACGACCTGTGAGCGGGGCTACTCTGACGAACAATATGAAGTGCATAAGCAATAATATTCACAATTTTATTTTATTACCATCATTTGTGTTGAGTTTCATTTATTCATATATATATGTATTGACCCCCTTCTTCAAGTTAGATGTTTCGGAAGCGGGATGAACTCCTAGCACCAGATCGTATGCGAGCAATTCAAGAGGAATTGGCGGCATTCTTCCTTGACCACGTGATCGCTGAAAACGGAGAATACTATGTGGACCCTGTGTTCTTACAATTTAATTAGGAGATTGTATTGTAAGAGATAATTATTGTATATATGTAGCCGGTAGTGTCGGATAGATATACGAGAACTTGTTGTTCGACCAATCTCTCGGAGAAGGAGAGGTGGTCGATATCACTTCTCTCTGTATGCATATGTTCATGACGATCTTCTGTTTCCTTCATTTGATTACTAGCTAGCGTGTCTAGTCCTCTCCATACGTATATAGTACGTAGCGTCGAGGGGGGGGGGGGGGGGGGGGGGGGGGGGGGGGGGGGGGGGGGGGGGGGGGGGGGGGGGGGGGGGGGGGGGGGGGGGGGGGGGGGGGGGGGGGGGGGGGGGGGGGGGGGGGGGGGGGGGGGGGGGGGGGGGGGGGGGGGGGGGGGGGGGGGGGGGGGGGGGGGGGGGGGGGGGGGGGGGGGGGGGGGGGGGGGGGGGGGGGGGGGGGGGGGGGGGGGGGGGGGGGGGGGGGGGGGGGGGGGGGGGGGGGGGGGGGGGGGGGGGGGGGGGGGGGGGGGGGGGGGGGGGGGGGGGGGGGGGGGGGGGGGGGGGGGGGGGGGGGGGGGGGGGGGGGGGGGGGGGGGGGGGGGGGGGGGGGGGGGGGGGGGGGGGGGGGGGGGGGGGGGGGGGGGGGGGGGGGGGGGGGGGGGGGGGGGGGGGGGGGGGGGGGGGGGGGGGGGGGGGGGGGGGGGGGGGGGGGGGGGGGGGGGGGGGGGGGGGGGGGGGGGGGGGGGGGGGGGGGGGGGGGGGGGGGGGGGGGGGGGGGGGGGGGGGGGGGGGGGGGGGGGGGGGGGGGGGGGGGGGGGGGGGGGGGGGGGGGGGGGGGGGGGGGGGGGGGGGGGGGGGGGGGGGGGGGGGGGGGGGGGGGGGGGGGGGGGGGGGGGGGGGGGGGGGGGGGGGGGGGGGGGGGGGGGGGGGGGGGGGGGGGGGGGGGGGGGGGGGGGGGGGGGGGGGGGGGGGGGGGGGGGGGGGGGGGGGGGGGGGGGGGGGGGGGGGGGGGGGGGGGGGGGGGGGGGGGGGGGGGGGGGGGGGGGGGGGGGGGGGGGGGGGGGGGGGGGGGGGGGGGGGGGGGGGGGGGGGGGGGGGGGGGGGCATTTTGTCCCAGGCAGGGAAGGAAACTTTGGTAAAATCTGTCCTACAAGCTATACCTACCTATATGATGGGGGTGTTTAAATTACCTTGCTCTGTTTGTGATAATCTCACACAACTTGTGAGGAATTTCTGGTGGGGATCAAAGCAAGGACAGAGGAAAACTCATTGGTTGGCATGTGATAAAATTATTGAGCCAAAAGGAAAGGGTGGATTGAGCTTCCGTGACTTCCGCTTATTCAACCAAGCCCTCCTAGCGAGACAAGCTTGGCGTCTACTTACCAACCCAGTTTCGCTAGGCTCCAAGTGCTAAAAGCAAAATACTACCCATAATGGTTCCCTTGAGGACACTGTTTTTGCAGGGAACGCATCTCCGACATGGCATGCAATACAACATGGCTCAGCTGTCAACGCTCTCTTGCCTCTTCTGGATTACTGTGCATACTTGTTGCTGAGAAAATGCTTTTCTTTTTTTATTTTCCTTTGATTTTGTGACTTTGGTTCCTGGCTGGCAACGTTGATGTATGTACTTGCAAACACGCAAACCGTCACAGAAGCTTACTGAATTACTAGTATAGTTTAGATATCAGCAGATGCTTACGGTATAGATAGATGGTATACTTACAAGCCTACATGTTCTTGTCAATCTGTTATTTGAGCCAATGAGAGCTAGATATCGCACTCCTCGCCGGTCGGTCGACCGGCGTGCACCTGCCAACCAACGCCGGAGATATACCATGCTCTCTGTTTCTTCTAGGCCTAAACATATCGGAATTCATATAAAACCACCGGAGCCAAACGATGACACTGAATTTTGTATTGAGGTGATAAATTTTTTTGTAAACCATTAATTACAGAGTAATTTAATGTTGCAGGCTAGTCTGACTAAGTGGATCATGCTA
>JAAAWM010008424.1:0-14016 GCA_036873465.1 Thinopyrum obtusiflorum
TGATAGCACACAAAGTGTTCCTCCGGTATTCGGGAGTTGCATAATCTCATAGTTAGAGGAATATGTATAAGCCATGAAGAAAGCAATAGCAATAAAACTAAACGATCATAATGCTAAGCTAACGGATGGGTCTTGTCCATCACATCATTCTCTAATGATGTGATCCCGTTGATCAAATGACAATACATGTCTATGGTTAGGAAACTTAACCATCTTTGATTAACGAGCTAGTCAAGTAGAGGCATACTAGGGACACTCTGTTTGTCTATGTATTCACACATGTACTAAGTTTCCGGTTAATACAATTCTAGCATGAATAATAAACATTTATCATGATATAAGGAAATATAAATAACAACTTTATTATTGCCTCTAGGGCATATTTCCTTCATGATGTTCTTGTTATGCTTCCCTCGAGTGTTGCTTCGGTTCACCTCATCGATGGCATGGTGTCGCTTTTCACAAGGTTCTGACAATCGATCGGCTCTGGTTGTCAACAATCTGTTAACAGTTCCTTGGGCTTGACCATATTTGAGAATAGTGAACCGCCGCATACACAAGAGGGTGCTGAAGATGGACGATCTTCTAGGGGGTCGCGCGTATTTGACGAAGTTTAGTGCGGGGCTAGGGATTTGTAAAGAAAGCTGGAATTGATTCTTTAACGAAAGTTTGCTAGAGACCATCGCTTCAAGGGAATCTTCCTCTAGTGGGTTCGATAACTCAGGGTCACCTCTAAGGAAATAGGTGCGGGATACTTTTTTGTTCCTTTACCGTATCACTAAAAGGAGGTACCAGGGGCAGTCCGGCCATGGCATGGACCGCCCGATTCTGCTCTCGGCGAGGGCGCGTGGATGGCTTTCTCCACTGCGGCCGCCCACACCGCCTCGCATCATCCTGCAACTAACTCATTAGTCACATTGCTTGCAAGGCTTATAGTGATGTGCATTACCGAGAGGGCCCAGAGATACCTATTCGATACTCGGAGTGACAAATCCTAATCTCGATCTATGCCAACTCAACAAACGGGGGGGGGGGGGGGGGGGGGGGGGGGGGGGGGGGGGGGGGGGGGGGGGGGGGGGGGGGGGGGGGGGGGGGGGGGGGGGGGGGGGGGGGGGGGGGGGGGGGGGGGGGGGGGGGGGGGGGGGGGGGGGGGGGGGGGGGGGGGGGGGGGGGGGGGGGGGGGGGGGGGGGGGGGGGGGGGGGGGGGGGGGGGGGGGGGGGGGGGGGGGGGGGGGGGGGGGGGGGGGGGGGGGGGGGGGGGGGGGGGGGGGGGGGGGGGGGGGGGGGGGGGGGGGGGGGGGGGGGGGGGGGGGGGGGGGGGGGGGGGGGGGGGGGGGGGGGGGGGGGGGGGGGGGGGGGGGGGGGGGGGGGGGGGGGGGGGGGGGGGGGGGGGGGGGGGGGGGGGGGGGGGGGGGGGGGGGGGGGGGGGGGGGGGGGGGGGGGGGGGGGGGGGGGGGGGGGGGGGGGGGGGGGGGGGGGGGGGGGGGGGGGGGGGGGGGGGGGGGGGGGGGGGGGGGGGGGGGGGGGGGGGGGGGGGGGGGGGGGGGGGGGGGGGGGGGGGGGGGGGGGGGGGGGGGGGGGGGGGGGGGGGGGGGGGGGGGGGGGGGGGGGGGGGGGGGGGGGGGGGGGGGGGGGGGGGGGGGGGGGGGGGGGGGGGGGGGGGGGGGGGGGGGGGGGGGGGGGGGGGGGGGGGGGGGGGGGGGGGGGGGGGGGGGGGGGGGGGGGGGGGGGGGGGGGGGGGGGGGGGGGGGGGGGGGGGGGGGGGGGGGGGGGGGGGGGGGGGGGGGGGGGGGGGGGGGGGGGGGGGGGGGGGGGGGGGGGGGGGGGGGGGGGGGGGGGGGGGGGGGGGGGGGGGGGGGGGGGGGGGGGGGGGGGGGGGGGGGGGGGGGGGGGGGGGGGGGGGGGGGGGGGGGGGGGGGGGGGGGGGGGGGGGGGGGGGGGGGGGGGGGGGGGGGGGGGGGGGGGGGGGGGGGGGGGGGGGGGGGGGGGGGGGGGGGGGGGGGGGGGGGGGGGGGGGGGGGGGGGGGGGGGGGGGGGGGGGGGGGGGGGGGGGGGGGGGGGGGGGGGGGGGGGGGGGGGGGGGGGGGGGGGGGGGGGGGGGGGGGGGGGGGGGGGGGGGGGGGGGGGGGGGGGGGGGGGGGGGGGGGGGGGGGGGGGGGGGGGGGGGGGGGGGGGGGGGGGGGGGGGGGGGGGGGGGGGGGGGGGGGGGGGGGGGGGGGGGGGGGGGGGGGGGGGGGGGGGGGGGGGGGGGGGGGGGGGGGGGGGGGGGGGGGGGGGGGGGGGGGGGGGGGGGGGGGGGGGGGGGGGGGGGGGGGGGGGGGGGGGGGGGGGGGGGGGGGGGGGGGGGGGGGGGGGGGGGGGGGGGGGGGGGGGGGGGGGGGGGGGGGGGGGGGGGGGGGGGGGGGGGGGGGGGGGGGGGGGGGGGGGGGGGGGGGGGGGGGGGGGGGGGGGGGGGGGGGGGGGGGGGGGGGGGGGGGGGGGGGGGGGGGGGGGGGGGGGGGGGGGGGGGGGGGGGGGGGGGGGGGGGGGGGGGGGGGGGGGGGGGGGGGGGGGGGGGGGGGGGGGGGGGGGGGGGGGGGGGGGGGGGGGGGGGGGGGGGGGGGGGGGGGGGGGGGGGGGGGGGGGGGGGGGGGGGGGGGGGGGGGGGGGGGGGGGGGGGGGGGGGGGGGGGGGGGGGGGGGGGGGGGGGGGGGGGGGGGGGGGGGGGGGGGGGGGGGGGGGGGGGGGGGGGGGGGGGGGGGGGGGGGGGGGGGGGGGGGGGGGGGGGGGGGGGGGGGGGGGGGGGGGGGGGGGGGGGGGGGGGGGGGGGGGGGGGGGGGGGGGGGGGGGGGGGGGGGGGGGGGGGGGGGGGGGGGGGGGGGGGGGGGGGGGGGGGGGGGGGGGGGGGGGGGGGGGGGGGGGGGGGGGGGGGGGGGGGGGGGGGGGGGGGGGGGGGGGGGGGGGGGGGGGGGGGGGGGGGGGGGGGGGGGGGGGGGGGGGGGGGGGGGGGGGGGGGGGGGGGGGGGGGGGGGGGGGGGGGGGGGGGGGGGGGGGGGGGGGGGGGGGGGGGGGGGGGGGGGGGGGGGGGGGGGGGGGGGGGGGGGGGGGGGGGGGGGGGGGGGGGGGGGGGGGGGGGGGGGGGGGGGGGGGGGGGGGGGGGGGGGGGGGGGGGGGGGGGGGGGGGGGGGGGGGGGGGGGGGGGGGGGGGGGGGGGGGGGGGGGGGGGGGGGGGGGGGGGGGGGGGGGGGGGGGGGGGGGGGGGGGGGGGGGGGGGGGGGGGGGGGGGGGGGGGGGGGGGGGGGGGGGGGGGGGGGGGGGGGGGGGGGGGGGGGGGGGGGGGGGGGGGGGGGGGGGGGGGGGGGGGGGGGGGGGGGGGGGGGGGGGGGGGGGGGGGGGGGGGGGGGGGGGGGGGGGGGGGGGGGGGGGGGGGGGGGGGGGGGGGGGGGGGGGGGGGGGGGGGGGGGGGGGGGGGGGGGATAAGGAAATAAATAATAACTTTATTATTGCCTCTAGGGCATATTTCCTTCAGATATGTGTTTTGCTTGGAGCACCTTTGCTTTTAGTTTAGTGTCGTTTTCTAGTCTTCACAACCATTGTTTCCTGATCACACCTATTATGAGAGACACGCATTCATCTTAAATTTATAGAATGCTCATTGTTCTTCACTTATATATGTTGAGTTAAGGCTATTATTCATGTTATTTACTTATTTTGTTTGAGCACGATGATATGTTTTATGCAAATTATTTGCACTCTCTTGCTTCACTTATATCTATTTGAGAGTTAAATAGGAAGTGGTAATTTCCATGAGTTATATGTTTGGTACAAAAATGATAGGTATACAGCGGTGGTATAATAAAAACATGTGTGGACTTGTAGATCATTGAGTATGATAAGTATGATTCATTGCAATAGTTTTGCGATATTGAGATCATGATATGTGAGTGTATTAATGACCGATTATGGTTTAGTACAAATATCGGTGTTAAGGTTTGTGAGTCTTTATTCATGAAAGTGTTAGTCTCTGGCATAAGAGGAAATTGGAGCATGATTTATCCTTTATTGATATCCTTTCTGAAGGAAATATGCCCTAGAGGCAATAATAAAGTTGTTATTTTATATTTCCTTATATCATGATAAATGTTTATTGTTCATGCTAGAATTGTATTAACCAGAAACTTGATACATGTGTGGATACATAGACAAAACACGGTGTCCCTAGTAAGCCTCTACTAGACTAGCTCACTAATCAAAGATGGTTGAAGTTTCCTAACCATAGACATGTGTTGTCATTTGATGAACGGGATCACATCATGGGGGGGGGGGGGGGGGGGGGGGGGGGGGGGGGGGGGGGGGGGGGGGGGGGGGGGGGGGGGGGGGGGGGGGGGGGGGGGGGGGGGGGGGGGGGGGGGGGGGGGGGGGGGGGGGGGGGGGGGGGGGGGGGGGGGGGGGGGGGGGGGGGGGGGGGGGGGGGGGGGGGGGGGGGGGGGGGGGGGGGGGGGGGGGGGGGGGGGGGGGGGGGGGGGGGGGGGGGGGGGGGGGGGGGGGGGGGGGGGGGGGGGGGGGGGGGGGGGGGGGGGGGGGGGGGGGGGGGGGGGGGGGGGGGGGGGGGGGGGGGGGGGGGGGGGGGGGGGGGGGGGGGGGGGGGGGGGGGGGGGGGGGGGGGGGGGGGGGTAATACACATCATAATAAGCCTTGCAAGCAATGTGACTAATGAGTTAGTTGTGGGATGGTGTATTACGGAACGAGTAAAGAGACTTGCCGGCAACGAGATTGAACTAGGTATGAAGATACCGACGATCAAATCTCGGGCAAGTAACATACCGATGACAAAGGGAATAACGTATGTTGTCATTACCGTATGACCGATAAAGATCTTCATAGAATATGTGGGAACCAATATGAGCATCCAGGTTCTGCTGTTGGTTATTGACCGGAGAGGTGTCTCGGTCATGTCTACATAGTTCTCGAACCCGTAGGGTCCGCACGCTTAACGTTCGATGATGATTTTGTATTATATGAGTTATGTGATTTGGTGACCGAATGTTGTTTGAAGTCCCGGATGAGATCACGGACATGACGAGGAGTCTCAGAATGGTCGAGAGGTAAATATTGATATATAGGACGATGGTATTCAGACACCGGAAGTATTCCGGGGGTACCGGGTACATATCGGGTCACCAGAAGGGGTTCCGGGCATCCCCCCGGCAACTACATGGGCCTAATGGGCCAAGAAGGGGATAGACCAGCCCTAAGGGGGGTGAATAGGACATGGGCCCCAAGTAGGATTCCTCCTACTTGGGCGCCCCCTTGGCTGCTACCTCTCCCTCCCACCTATATATATGAGGGGGGAGGCACCTAGAACACACAACAACATCTGTTAGCCATGTGCGGCGCCTCCCTCCACAAATTACACCTCCGGTCATATCTTCGTAGTGCTTAGGCGAAGCCCTGCGCGGATCACTTCACCATCACCGTCACCACGCCGTCGTGCTGACAGAACTCTCCCTCGAGACTTTGCTGGATCAAGAGTTTGAGGGACGTCATCGAGCTGAACGTGTGCAGAACTCGAAGGTGACGTACGTTCGGTGCTTGATCGGTCAGAACGAGAAAAAGTTCGACTACATCAACCGCGTTGTTAAATGCTTCCGCTTTTGGTCTACGAGGGTACGTGGACACACTCTCCCCTTCTCGTTGCTATGCATCTTCTAGATAGATCTTGCCTGAGTGTAGGAAATTTTTTGAAATTGCATGCTACGTTTCCCAACAGTGGCATCCGAGCCAGGTCTATGCGTAGATGATATGCACGAGTAGAACACAAAGAATTGAGGGCGGTGATTGTCATACTGCTTACCACCAACGTCTTATTTTGATTCGGCGATATTGTTGGATGAAGCGGCCTGGACCGACCTTACATGACCACGTTCATGAGACCGGTTCCACCGATAGACATGCAACTAGTTTTGCATAAAGGTGGCTGGCGGGTGTCTGTTTCTCCAACTTTAGTTGAATCAAATTTGACTGCGGCTGGTCCTTGTTGAAGGTTAAAACAGCAAACTTGATAAATCACCGTCATGGTTTTGATGCGTAGGTAAGAACGATTCTTGCTAGAAGCCCGTAGCAGCCACGTAAAACTTGCAATAACAAAGTAGAGGACGTCTAACTTGTTTTTGCAGGGCATGTTGTGATGTGATATGGTCAAGACATGATGTGATATACGTTATTGTATGAGATGTTCATGTTTTGTAAAAGTCACTGGCAACCGGCAGGAGCCTTATGATTGTCTCTTTATTGTATGAAATGCAAATGCCATGTAATTGCTTTAGTTTATCACTATGCTTTAGCGATAGTTGTAGAAACAATAGTTGGCGAGATGACCACGATGCTACGATGGAGATCAAGGTGTCAAGCCGGTGACGATGGAGATCATGATGGTGCTTTGGAGATGGAGATCAAAGGCACAAGATGATGATGGCCATATCATGTCACATCTTTTGATTGCATGTGATGTTTATCTTTTATGCATCTTATTTTGCTTAGTACGGCAGTAGCATTATAAGATGATCCCTTCCTAAAATCTCAAGGTATAAGTGTTCTCCCAGAGTATGCACTGTTGCGACAGTTCGTTGTGCTGAGACACCACATGATGATCGGGTGTGATAGGCTCTATGTTCACATACAACGGGTGCAAGACAGTTTTGCACATGCGGAATACTCAGGTTAAACTTGACGAGCCTAGCATGTACAGACATGGCCTCGGAACACTGGAGATCGAGGGGGGGGGGGGGGGGGGGGGGGGGGGGGGGGGGGGGGGGGGGGGGGGGGGGGGGGGGGGGGGGGGGGGGGGGGGGGGGGGGGGGGGGGGGGGGGGGGGGGGGGGGGGGGGGGGGGGGGGGGGGGGGGGGGGGGGGGGGGGGGGGGGGGGGGGGGGGGGGGGGGGGGGGGGGGGGGGGGGGGGGTTAATTTATCATGAACTTAGTCCTGATAGTTTTTTGCATATCTATGTTGTAGATCAATAGCTCGCGTATAGCTCCCCTGTTTTAATTTTGATATGTTCTTAGAGAAAAACTAAGTTGAAAGATGATAGTAGCAATGATGCGGACCGGGTCCGTGATCTGAGGATTGTCCTCATTGCTGCACAGAAGAATTATGTCCTTGATGCACCGCTAGGTGATAGACCTATTACAAGAGCAGATGTAGACATTATGAACGTTTGACAAGCTCGGTATGATGACTACTTGATAGTTTAGGGCGCCATGCTTTACGGCTTAGAACCGGGACTTCAAAAATGTTTTGAACAACATGGAGCATATGAGATGTTCCAAGAGCTGAAAATGATATTTCAGACTCATGCCCGTGTAAGGAGGTATGAGACCTCTGACAAGTACTTTGCCTACAAGATGGAGGAGAATAGCTCAGCCAGTGAGCATGTGCTCAGAATGTCTGAGTACCATAATCGCTTGAATCAGGTGGGAGTTAATCTTCCAGATAAGATAGTGATTGACAAATTTCTCTAGTCACTATCACCAAGCTACTAGAACTTCGTGATGAACTATAATATGCAAGGGATGACGAAAAAGATTCCCGAGCTCTTCGCGATGCTGAAATCAGCGAAGGTAGAAATCAAGAAAGAGCATCAAGTGCTGATGGTTAACAAGACCACTAGTTTCAATAAAAAGGGCAAGGGAAAAGAAAGTGAACTTCAAGAAGAATGACAAGCAAGTTGCCACTCCCGTGAAGAAGCCCAAAGCTAGACCTAAGCCTAAAACTGAGTGCTTCTACTGCAAAGGGAATGGTCACTGGAAGCGGAACTACCCCAAATACTTGGCGGTTAAGAAGGATGGCAAAGTGAACAAAGGTATATTTGATATACATGTTATTGATGTGTACTTTACTAGTGTTCATAGTAACCCCAGGGCATTTGATACCGGTTCAGTTGCTAAGATTAGTAACTCAAAACAGGAGTTGCACAATGAACAGAGACTAGTTAAGGGTGAGGTGATGATGTGTGTTGGAAGTGATTCCAAGGTTGATAAGATCACCATCGCACACTCCCTCTACCTTCGGGATTAGTGTTGGACCTAAATAAATGTTATTTGGTGTTTGCGTTGAGCATGATTATGATTGGATCATGTTTATTGTGATACGGCTATTCATTTAAGTCAGAGAATAATTGTTGTTTAGTTTACATGAATAAAACCTTCTATGGTCATACACCCAATGTAAAATGGTTTATTGAATCTCGATCGTAGTGATACACATATTCATAATATTGATGCCAAAAGATGCAAAGTTGATAATGATAGTGCAACATATTTGTGGCACTGCCATTTAGGTCATATTGATGTAAAGCGCATGAAGAAACTCCATACGGATGGATTTTTGGAATCACTTGATTATGAATCATTTGATACTTGCAAACCATGCCTCATGGGCAAGATGACTAAAACTTCGTTCTCCGGAACAATGGAGCGAGCCAATGACTTATTGGAAATGGGGGGGGGGGGGGGGGGGGGGGGGGGGGGGGGGGGGGGGGGGGGGGGGGGGGGGGGGGGGGGGGGGGGGGGGGGGGGGGGGGGGGGGGGGGGGGGGGGGGGGGGGGGGGGGGGGGGGGGGGGGGGGGGGGGGGGGGGGGGGGGGGGGGGGGGGGGGGGGGGGGGGGGGGGGGGGGGGGGGGGGGGGGGGGGGGGGGGGGGGGGGGGGGGGGGGGGGGGGGGGGGGGGGGGGGGGGGGGGGGGGGGGGGGGGGGGGGGGGGGGGGGGGGGGGGGGGGGGGGGGGGGGGGGGGGGGGGGGGGGGGGGGGGGGGGGGGGGGGGGGGGGGGGGGGGGGGGGGGGGGGGGGGGGGGGGGGGGGGGGGGGGGGGGGGGGGGGGGGGGGGGGGGGGGGGGGGGGGGGGGGGGGGGGGGGGGGGGGGGGGGGGGGGGGGGGGGGGGGGGGGGGGGGGGGGGGGGGGGGGGGGGGGGGGGGGGGGGGGGGGGGGGGGGGGGGGGGGGGGGGGGGGGGGGGGGGGGGGGGGGGGGGGGGGGGGGGGGGGGGGGGGGGGGGGGGGGGGGGGGGGGGGGGGGGGGGGGGGGGGGGGGGGGGGGGGGGGGGGGGGGGGGGGGGGGGGGGGGGGGGGGGGGGGGGGGGGGGGGGGGGGGGGGGGGGGGGGGGGGGGGGGGGGGGGGGGGGGGGGGGGGGGGGGGGGGGGGGGGGGGGGGGGGGGGGGGGGGGGGGGGGGGGGGGGGGGGGGGGGGGGGGGGGGGGGGGGGGGGGGGGGGGGGGGGGGGGGGGGGGGGGGGGGGGGGGGGGGGGGGGGGGGGGGGGGGGGGGGGGGGGGGGGGGGGGGGGGGGGGGGGGGGGGGGGGGGGGGGGGGGGGGGGGGGGGGGGGGGGGGGGGGGGGGGGGGGGGGGGGGGGGGGGGGGGGGGGGGGGGGGGGGGGGGGGGGGGGGGGGGGGGGGGGGGGGGGGGGGGGGGGGGGGGGGGGGGGGGGGGGGGGGGGGGGGGGGGGGGGGGGGGGGGGGGGGGGGGGGGGGGGGGGGGGGGGGGGGGGGGGGGGGGGGGGGGGGGGGGGGGGGGGGGGGGGGGGGGGGGGGGGGGGGGGGGGGGGGGGGGGGGGGGGGGGGGGGGGGGGGGGGGGGGGGGGGGGGGGGGGGGGGGGGGGGGGGGGGGGGGGGGGGGGGGGGGGGGGGGGGGGGGGGGGGGGGGGGGGGGGGGGGGGGGGGGGGGGGGGGGGGGGGGGGGGGGGGGGGGGGGGGGGGGGGGGGGGGGGGGGGGGGGGGGGGGGGGGGGGGGGGGGGGGGGGGGGGGGGGGGGGGGGGGGGGGGGGGGGGGGGGGGGGGGGGGGGGGGGGGGGGGGGGGGGGGGGGGGGGGGGGGGGGGGGGGGGGGGGGGGGGGGGGGGGGGGGGGGGGGGGGGGGGGGGGGGGGGGGGGGGGGGGGGGGGGGGGGGGGGGGGGGGGGGGGGGGGGGGGGGGGGGGGGGGGGGGGGGGGGGGGGGGGGGGGGGGGGGGGGGGGGGGGGGGGGGGGGGGGGGGGGGGGGGGGGGGGGGGGGGGGGGGGGGGGGGGGGGGGGGGGGGGGGGGGGGGGGGGGGGGGGGGGGGGGGGGGGGGGGGGGGGGGGGGGGGGGGGGGGGGGGGGGGGGGGGGGGGGGGGGGGGGGGGGGGGGGGGGGGGGGGGGGTCTAAAAAGAGGAAATAAATCTAACCTAAAGCCGTGACAGTGGAAGAACACATATGCTTGGATGGGATCTTATGCAGGAAAGGGTGCTTTTTGAGGATTAAAAGGGGCGCTAAACTACTGAAGCTCGCCTTTGCTATCAGATTCGGATCAAAACTATGCGATCTAGGAAAGGAAAGATGAACGGTGAAGAACACCGACGAACAGTGGAAACCCTAATGCAGATCTGACGTTTGAGGAGAGGAATACTTACTGGTGCTGCTGAACAGCGGAGGTGCATCGCAGTTCTCTGGTCAAAATGGGTTGATGTAGTGGCCTGGGTTGGTGTGGACGTGAAGGTCGACGGCGGCGGCGGAGTTCGGGCGCTGAGGCGTCGCGAGGAAGAAGAAGAATTGAAGAGGAAAAGGGAGAGATGGAAAGGGCCCTCGGCCGTATTTATAAGGACAAAAGGATAAGGGACAAGCGCGAGAATCGAGGAGCTTAACAAATGGATATGTGACAGATTTGTCGCCTCGATTATCGGAGGCTCATTAATGAAGGTGAGGAATATACCATTTAAAATAACAGGTGACGACATGGCGGTTTATTATGATTCTGGATGATGACGTCATGGCGGTTTACAAGATTTATGCGAAGATATGGAAGAAGAAATTTTCTCAAGGTTTTGGAGATTGACATGAACCAGTTCAAATCAATCTGGGGCCTAATGTTGGGGATATTACTACTAGGTGTAAACCGGCCGAGATAGCCGGGTTATCCCCATAATGGATTGTTTATGCTTAAAGCCCATGAAGACAAGGATAAAGCGGATTATTACAGAGACTTGAAGGCCCAAGGCTCAAAGGTAGATTAAGGCCTGTAGTTATAAACCGCCATGTAATTCATGACTTGTATTATAAGGTATGACGAAGTAGAGACCGGGTCGGTATGTGTACAAACCGGCGTCGGGACTCTGTAAGCCGGCGGGCGTCGCCTGTGTATATAAAGGCACGACCCGGCGGCGGTTCAAGAGAGACAGATAACAACTCGAGACTCAGGCGAAGCATATTTGCTCCCTGATCATCGAGACCCCAGCAATTCCATCACAACTAGATGTAGGCTTTTACCTTCATCGTAAGGGGGGGGGGGGGGGGGGGGGGGGGGGGGGGGGGGGGGGGGGGGGGGGGGGGGGGGGGGGGGGGGGGGGGGGGGGGGGGGGGGGGGGGGGGGGGGGGGGGGGGGGGGGGGGGGGGGGGGGGGGGGGGGGGGGGGGGGGGGGGGGGGGGGTGATTCATAATCAAGTGATTCCAAGAGTCCATCCGCATGGAGTTTCTTCATGTGCTTTACACCAATATGACCTAAATGGCAGTGCCACAAGTATGTTGCACCATCATTATCAACTTTGCATCTTTTGGCATCAATATTATGAATATGTGTATCACTACAATCGAGATTCAATAAACCATTTATATTAAGTGTATGACCATAGAAGGTTTTATTCATGTAAACAGAACAACAATTATTCTTTGACTTAAATGAATAATCGTATCGCAATAAACATGATCAAATCATATTCATGCTTGCGCAAACACCAAATAACATTTATTTAGGTCCAACACCAATCCCGAAGGTATATGGAGTGTGCGATGATGATCTTATCAACCTTGGAATCACTTCCAACACACATCGTCACCTCGCCCTTAACTAGTCTCTGTTCATTTTGCAACTCCTGTTTCGAGTTACTAATCATAGTAACTGAACTAGTATCAAATACCTTGGGGTTACTATGAACACTAGTAAAGTACACATCAATAACATGTATATCAAATATACTTTTGTTCACTTTGCCATCCTTCTTATCCGCCAATTATTTGGGGTAGTTCCGCTTCCAGTGATTAATCCCTTGCAGTAGAAGCACTTAGTTTCAGGCTTAAGTCTAGCTTTGGGTTTCTTCACGGGAGTGACAACTTGCTTGTCATTCTTCTTGAAGTTCCCTTTCTATCCCTTTGCCCTTTTCGTGAAACTAGTGGTCTTGTTAACCATCAACACTTGATGCTCTTTCTTGATTTCTACCTTCGCTGATTTCAGCATCGAGAAGAGCTCGGGAATTACTTTCGTCATCCCTTGCATATTATAGTTCATCACGAAGTTCTAGTAACTTGGTGATAGTGACTAGAGAACTTTGTCAATTACTATCTTATCTGGAAGATTAACTCCCACTTGATTCAAGCAATTGTAGTACCTAGACAATCTGAGCACATGCTCACTGGTTGAGCTATTCTCCTCCATCTTGTAGGCAAAGTACTGTCAGAGGTCTCATACCTCTCGACACGGGCATTAGTATGAAATACCAATTTCAACTCTTGGAAGGGGGGGGGGGGGGGGGGGGGGGGGGGGGGGGGGGGGGGGGGGGGGGGGGGGGGGGGGGGGGGGGGGGGGGGGGGGGGGGGGGGGGGGGGGGGGGGGGGGGGGGGGGGGGGGGGGGGGGGGGGGGGGGGGGGGGGGGGGGGGGGGGGGGGGGGGGGGGGGGGGGGGGGGGGGGGGGGGGGGGGGGGGGGGGGGGGGGGGGGGGGGGGGGGGGGGGGGGGGGGGGGGGGGGGGGGGGGGGGGGGGGGGGGGGGGGGGGGGGGGGGGGGGGGGGGGGGGGGGGGGGGGGGGGGGGGGGGGGGGGGGGGGGGGGGGGGGGGGGGGGGGGGGGGGGGGGGGGGGGGGGGGGGGGGGGGGGGGGGGGGGGGGGGGGGGGGGGGGGGGGGGGGGGGGGGGGGGGGGGGGGGGGGGGGGGGGGGGGGGGGGGGGGGGGGGGGGGGGGGGGGGGGGGGGGGGGGGGGGGGGGGGGGGGGGGGGGGGGGGGGGGGGGGGGGGGGGGGGGGGGGGGGGGGGGGGGGGGGGGGGGGGGGGGGGGGGGGGGGGGGGGGGGGGGGGGGGGGGGGGGGGGGGGGGGGGGGGGGGGGGGGGGGGGGGGGGGGGGGGGGGGGGGGGGGGGGGGGGGGGGGGGGGGGGGGGGGGGGGGGGGGGGGGGGGGGGGGGGGGGGGGGGGGGGGGGGGGGGGGGGGGGGGGGGGGGGGGGGGGGGGGGGGGGGGGGGGGGGGGGGGGGGGGGGGGGGGGGGGGGGGGGGGGGGGGGGGGGGGGGGGGGGGGGGGGGGGGGGGGGGGGGGGGGGGGGGGGGGGGGGGGGGGGGGGGGGGGGGGGGGGGGGGGGGGGGGGGGGGGGGGGGGGGGGGGGGGGGGGGGGGGGGGGGGGGGGGGGGGGGGGGGGGGGGGGGGGGGGGGGGGGGGGGGGGGGGGGGGGGGGGGGGGGGGGGGGGGGTCGCAAGCCTAGACGCTGTGAACGTCTGCCAAACAAGGAATGATGACTACACGATAGTCCAGTGCACCATGCTTTATGGCTTAGAACCGGAGCTCCAAAGACGTTTTGAGCACAACGGAGCATATGAGATGTTCCAGGAGCCAAAATTGGCATTTCAAGCTCATGCCTGGGTTGATAGGTATGACACCTCCGACAAGTTCTTTAGCTGCAAGATGGAGGAGGACAGCTCCATTAGTGAGCACATACTCAAAATGTTTGGGTACTACAACTGCTTGGATCGGTTGGGAGTTAATCTTCCCGACGAAGTAGCGATTGACAGAGTTCTCCAGTCACTGCCACCATGCTACAAGGGCTTTGTGATGAAGTATAATATGCAAGGGATGGAGAAAATAATCCCTAAGCTCTTTGCAATGCTTAAGGCCGCGGAGGTAGAAGTCAAGAAGGAGCATCAAGTGTTGATGGTAAAAAAGACCACTAGTTTCAAGAAAGGCAAGGGAAAGAAAGGGACCTTCAAGAAGAATGGCAAGCCAGGTGTCGCTCTGCTACTTCTTGAGCTTGCGTTGGTTTTTCCCTTGAAGAGGAAAGGGTGATG
>JAAAWM010008425.1:0-14020 GCA_036873465.1 Thinopyrum obtusiflorum
GCAAGACATATATCAAGTGTTCTCAAATCCATAAAAGTATTCAATCCGATAAAAACGAAATCTCAAAGGGAAAAACTCAATTCATCAAACAAGATAGAGAGGAGAAAACACCATATGATCCGACTATATTAACAAAGCCCGCGATACATCAAGATCGTGACATCTCAAGAACACAAGAGAGAGAGAGAGAGATTAAACACATTGCTACTGGTACAAACCCTTAGCCCCGAGGGTGGACTACTCCCTCATCATCGTGGTGGCCGCCGGGATGATGAAGATGGCCACCGGAGATGATTCCCCCCTCCGGCAGGGTGCCGGAAAGGGTCTAGATTGGTTTTCGGTGGCTACAGAGGCCTGCGGCGGCAGAACTTCTGATCTACGTTCACCACGAGGGTTTCTGGAATTTTTGGGAATTTATAGGGTAAAAAGGGGGTGCGGGAGGCCACCGAGGTGGGCACAACCCACCTGGGCGCACTTGGGCCCCCAGGCGCGCCCTGGTGGGTTGTGCCCCCCTCGGGGCACCCCCAGGTGCTTCTTTGGCCCATCCTGGGTGTTCTTCCGGAAGAGTGCTGGTGATGATGGTGCCGGGGGAGGAGCCGAAAGATGAGGCGGGGGGGGGGGGGGGGGGGGGGGGGGGGGGGGGGGGGGGGGGGGGGGGGGGGGGGGGGGGGGGGGGGGGGGGGGGGGGGGGGGGGGGGGGGGGGGGGGGGGGGGGGGGGGGGGGGGGGGGGGGGGGGGGGGGGGGGGGGGGGGGGGGGGGGGGGGGGGGGGGGGGGGGGGGGGGGGGGGGGGGGGGGGGGGGGGGGGGGGGGGGGGGGGGGGGGGGGGGGGGGGGGGGGGGGGGGGGGGGGGGGGGGGGGGGGGGGGGGGGGGGGGGGGGGGGGGGGGGGGGGGGGGGGGGGGGGGGGGGGGGGGGGGGGGGGGGGGGGGGGGGGGGGGGGGGGGGGGGGGGGGGGGGGGGGGGGGGGGGGGGGGGGGGGGGGGGGGGGGGGGGGGGGGGGGGGGGGGGGGGGGGGGGGGGGGGGGGGGGGGGGGGGGGGGGGGGGGGGGGGGGGGGGGGGGGGGGGGGGGGGGGGGGGGGGGGGGGGGGGGGGGGGGGGGGGGGGGGGGGGGGGGGGGGGGGGGGGGGGGGGGGGGGGGGGGGGGGGGGGGGGGGGGGGGGGGGGGGGGGGGGGGGGGGGGGGGGGGGGGGGGGGGGGGGGGGGGGGGGGGGGGGGGGGGGGGGGGGGGGGGGGGGGGGGGGGGGGGGGGGGGGGGGGGGGGGGGGGGGGGGGGGGGGGGGGGGGGGGGGGGGGGGGGGGGGGGGGGGGGGGGGGGGGGGGGGGGGGGGGGGGGGGGGGGGGGGGGGGGGGGGGGGGGGGGGGGGGGGGGGGGGGGGGGGGGGGGGGGGGGGGGGGGGGGGGGGGGGGGGGGGGGGGGGGGGGGGGGGGGGGGGGGGGGGGGGGGGGGGGGGGGGGGGGGGGGGGGGGGGGGGGGGGGGGGGGGGGGGGGGGGGGGGGGGGGGGGGGGGGGGGGGGGGGGGGGGGGGGGGGGGGGGGGGGGGGGGGGGGGGGGGGGGGGGGGGGGGGGGGGGGGGGGGGGGGGGGGGGGGGGGGGGGGGGGGGGGGGGGGGGGGGGGGGGGGGGGGGGGGGGGGGGGGGGGGGGGGGGGGGGGGGGGGGGGGGGGGGGGGGGGGGGGGGGGGGGGGGGGGGGGGGGGGGGGGGGGGGGGGGGGGGGGGGGGGGGGGGGGGGGGGGGGGGGGGGGGGGGGGGGGGGGGGGGGGGGGGGGGGGGGGGGGGGGGGGGGGGGGGGGGGGGGGGGGGGGGGGGGGGGGGGGGGGGGGGGGGGGGGGGGGGGGGGGGGGGGGGGGGGGGGGGGGGGGGGGGGGGGGGGGGGGGGGGGGGGGGGGGGGGGGGGGGGGGGGGGGGGGGGGGGGGGGGGGGGGGGGGGGGGGGGGGGGGGGGGGGGGGGGGGGGGGGGGGGGGGGGGGGGGGGGGGGGGGGGGGGGGGGGGGGGGGGGGGGGGGGGGGGGGGGGGGGGGGGGGGGGGGGGGGGGGGGGGGGGGGGGGGGGGGGGGGGGGGGGGGGGGGGGGGGGGGGGGGGGGGGGGGGGGGGGGGGGGGGGGGGGGGGGGGGGGGGGGGGGGGGGGGGGGGGGGGGGGGGGGGGGGGGGGGGGGGGGGGGGGGGGGGGGGGGGGGGGGGGGGGGGGGGGGGGGGGGGGGGGGGGGGGGGGGGGGGGGGGGGGGGGGGGGGGGGGGGGGGGGGGGGGGGGGGGGGGGGGGGGGGGGGGGGGGGGGGGGGGGGGGGGGGGGGGGGGGGGGGGGGGGGGGGGGGGGGGGGGGGGGGGGGGGGGGGGGGGGGGGGGGGGGGGGGGGGGGGGGGGGGGGGGGGGGGGGGGGGGGGGGGGGGGGGGGGGGGGGGGGGGGGGGGGGGGGGGGGGGGGGGGGGGGGGGGGGGGGGGGGGGGGGGGGGGGGGGGGGGGGGGGGGGGGGGGGGGGGGGGGGGGGGGGGGGGGGGGGGGGGGGGGGGGGGGGGGGGGGGGGGGGGGGGGGGGGGGGGGGGGGGGGGGGGGGGGGGGGGGGGGGCACTATAAATTCCCAAATATTCTGAAACCCATCGAGGTTACCCTAGATCAGAAGTTCCGCCGCCGCAAGGTCTCTGTATCCGTGAAAACCAATCTAGACCCCGTTCTGGCACCCTGCCGGAGGTGGGAATCATCTCCGGTAGCCATCTTCATCATTCCGGCG
Organism: Thinopyrum obtusiflorum; assembly: GCA_036873465.1. NCBI lineage: Eukaryota > Viridiplantae > Streptophyta > Magnoliopsida > Poales > Poaceae > Thinopyrum > Thinopyrum obtusiflorum. Next base: position 2,728 of record JAAAWM010008425.1, read on the forward strand.
GCCACCACGATGAGGAGGGAGTAGTCCACCCTCGAGGTTGAGGGTTTGTACCAGTAGCTATGTGTTTAATCTCTCTCTCTCGTGATCTATATCATGGGCTTTGTTAATATAGTCGGATCATATGATGTTTCTACACTCTATACTCTTGTTATGATGGATTGAATCTTTACCCTTTGAAGTTTTGTCTTGTCGGATCGAATATTCGGAAATGAGAACACATGATATATATCTTGCAATATGAATACTTGAGGTGACAATTGGGGTATCTTATTGATTCACTTGATATATGTTATGGCATTCAACTCGCGGATTCCCGCGGTGATATTGGGGTAATCTATGCATAGAGGTTGATGCACGTTTTTCTCCGGTAGAAACTTCGGGGTCTCTTTGTAGTTCTTTGTGTGGATTGAGTATTATGAATATGAATTTGCTTTGGTGTTATCTTAGTACGAACTCTTGATTAGATCGATCGGAAAGAATAGTTTGCATTATTCTAGTACGAACTCTAGGATAGATCGAACGGAAAGAATAGCTTTGAGATGGTTTAAGTACCCTACAAGCAATATCTATCTTTTGTTCTCCGCTAATAGGAACTCAGGAGTGATTCTTTATTACACTTTGAGGGATAATCATATGATCCAACTATGTTAGCACTGTTGAGAGATTGCACTAGCGAAAATACGGACCCTAGGCCTCATTTTTAAGCATTGCAATACCGTTTTTGTGCCCGTTTACTACTTGCTACCTTGCTGTTTTTATTTATTCAGATTATAAAAATATATGGGGGGGGGGGGGGGGGGGGGGGGGGGGGGGGGGGGGGGGGGGGGGGGGGGGGGGGGGGGGGGGGGGGGGGGGGGGGGGGGGGGGGGGGGGGGGGGGGGGGGGGGGGGGGGGGGGGGGGGGGGGGGGGGGGGGGGGGGGGGGGGGGGGGGGGGGGGGGGGGGGGGGGGGGGGGGGGGGGGGGGGGGGGGGGGGGGGGGGGGGGGGGGGGGGGGGGGGGGGGGGGGGGGGGGGGGGGGGGGGGGGGGGGGGGGGGGGGGGGGGGGGGGGGGGGGGGGGGGGGGGGGGGGGGGGGGGGGGGGGGGGGGGGGGGGGGGGGGGGGGGGGGGGGGGGGGGGGGGGGGGGGGGGGGGGGGGGGGGGGGGGGGGGGGGGGGGGGGGGGGGGGGGGGGGGGGGGGGGGGGGGGGGGGGGGGGGGGGGGGGGGGGGGGGGGGGGGGGGGGGGGGGGGGGGGGGGGGGGGGGGGGGGGGGGGGGGGGGGGGGGGGGGGGGGGGGGGGGGGGGGGGGGGGGGGGGGGGGGGGGGGGGGGGGGGGGGGGGGGGGGGGGGGGGGGGGGGGGGGGGGGGGGGGGGGGGGGGGGGGGGGGGGGGGGGGGGGGGGGGGGGGGGGGGGGGGGGGGGGGGGGGGGGGGGGGGGGGGGGGGGGGGGGGGGTGCCCTCGGCAGGGTCTTGTAGATAGTCAGGCTTCACAGCCTTTTCATTTGTAGTTGTCTGTACTCAGACAAGTTAAGCTTCCGCATGTGCTTGTTGCTTGTATGACTTGAATGCTGGGTCATCAGACCCATGTTTGTAATATCTAACTCTTTGGAGACTAATGAATAAATACTTTGAGTCATAGATGTTTTGTTGTGATGCCATGTTGTATTTACACATATCGGGCATATTGTGTGTATGATTGAAATGCTTGGTATGTGTGGGATCCGACAACCTAGTTGTTTATCCTTGGTAGCATCTCTTATGGGGAAATGTAGTCTAGTGCTTCCACTGAGCCATGGTAGTCTGCTACAGACCGGTTACCGGAGTCCTGCTAGCCCAGTTACTACTGCTCCGGAACACTTAGACTAGCCGGCATGTGATCCACTTCGTTCCTGTGTCTGTCCCTTCGGGGGAATGTCACGCGGCGACTTCCGGAGTCCTGCTAGCCTACTACAGCCCGGGTTCCCAGAGTCCTGTTAGCCCAGTTGCTACAGCCTGGATTCACACGCTGATGACCGACACGTTCGATGCTGGTTCATGTATGCATGTCCCCGTAAGTTAGCGCCACTTTGGGTTCATGACTAGTCATGTCGGCCCGGGTTCTCTGTCATATGGAGGGGGGGGGGGGGGGGGGGGGGGGGGGGGGGGGGGGGGGGGGGGGGGGGGGGGGGGGGGGGGGGGGGGGGGGGGGGGGGGGGGGGGGGGGGGGGGGGGGGGGGGGGGGGGGGGGGGGGGGGGGGGGGGGGGGGGGGGGGGGGGGGGGGGGGGGGGGGGGGGGGGGGGGGGGGGGGGGGGGGGGGGGGGGGGGGGGGGGGGGGGGGGGGGGGGGGGGGGGGGGGGGGGGGGGGGGGGGGGGGGGGGGGGGGGGGGGGGGGGGGGGGGGGGGGGGGGGGGGGGGGGGGGGGGGGGGGGGGGGGGGGGGGGGGGGGGGGGGGGGGGGGGGGGGGGGGGGGGGGGGGGGGGGGGGGGGGGGGGGGGGGGGGGGGGGGGGGGGGGGGGGGGGGGGGGGGGGGGGGGGGGGGGGGGGGGGGGGGGGGGGGGGGGGGGGGGGGGGGGGGGGGGGGGGGGGGGGGGGGGGGGGGGGGGGGGGGGGGGGGGGGGGGGGGGGGGGGGGGGGGGGGGGGGGGGGGGGGGGGGGGGGGGGGGGGGGGGGGGGGGGGGGGGGGGGGGGGGGGGGGGGGGGGGGGGGGGGGGGGGGGGGGGGGGGGGGGGGGGGGGGGGGGGGGGGGGGGGGGGGGGGGGGGGGGGGGGGGGGGGGGGGGGGGGGGGGGGGGGGGGGGGGGGGGGGGGGGGGGGGGGGGGGGGGGGGGGGGGGGGGGGGGGGGGGGGGGGGGGGGGGGGGGGGGGGGGGGGGGGGGGGGGGGGGGGGGGGGGGGGGGGGGGGGGGGGGGGGGGGGGGGGGGGGGGGGGGGGGGGGGGGGGGGGGGGGGGGGGGGGGGGGGGGGGGGGGGGGGGGGGGGGGGGGGGGGGGGGGGGGGGGGGGGGGGGGGGGGGGGGGGGGGGGGGGGGGGGGGGGGGGGGGGGGGGGGGGGGGGGGGGGGGGGGGGGGGGGGGGGGGGGGGGGGGGGGGGGGGGGGGGGGGGGGGGGGGGGGGGGGGGGGGGGGGGGGGGGGGGGGGGGGGGGGGGGGGGGGGGGGGGGGGGGGGGGGGGGGGGGGGGGGGGGGGGGGGGGGGGGGGGGGGGGGGGGGGGGGGGAATGATAAAATAACAGCATGAATACTTCATAAATTATAGATACGTTGGAGACATATCAGCCCTCATTGGAGGCGTTGAGGGGCCTCCTGGATCGGATGATGGCGACGTCTTCGTCGTCACCCCCGTGGGTGCATCATCTTTGGAGACATTCATCGGTTGTACGAACATGTGGACGGCTTGGTGGTTGGGCGGTGCTTCATCCTACACATCGATGGCGGCGGATCTCGGCGGCGTGGCGCAGTGGAGACTTGGCGCCCGATGGGTGGTGATGGACTCGTGCAGGAGGGCGACTCTCTGGCGTCGTGGTGGCGTCGATGGCAGAGAGGCCTGGCAAGGTCAATGCGTCAGTATCAGATTCTGAGGATGGATCGATGGATGAAGGAGGTGACGGCCCTTGCAGCGTGTGCATGTGGTGCCCACTGAAAGTGCGCCGAACCGGTGTGTAACCTAGTCCAGGTATTGTGGCTTGGATGGGGCCTCCGGCATTAGATGTTAGGTGTTGGTGCGATGTCTGTTTGATATTAGGCTCGGACATTCGGCACCCCTTCATCACGGGGATAGGACTTGTACAATATGATTCCGACTAGAGTCCGACATGCCAGGACGGTTGGGCAGGCGGTAGCAAACGGACAGTGGGCACTGGATATCGGGCCAAATATAAATGCAGCTGCACTGCAACAGTTTCTTGAGGTGTGGCCGAGGGTGGCGGCGTGGGATCCGATACCCAGCGAACAGGATGATGCATGTCTCTTGGTCCTGGGAAGCATATGGAAAGTTCTCGGTGAGCTCAGCGTACGCTTGTAGGTTTTGGGGTCGGGAAGTGGTGCCGACGGCAAAGCTGACTTGGAAATGTCGGGCACCGTCGCAATGGTTAGCCCTAAGAAACATGTGTTGGACTTCGGATAGGCTTGCAAGGAGAGGATTGCCACATCAGACAGCATGCCCGTTGTGTGATCAGGAGGTAGAGACGATAAATCATGTGTTACTCACATGTGTGTTTGCCAGGACGGTGTGGGCAGTGGTTGGAGAGGCGCTCGGCAGACATGGATGGGCGCCAAACCAACAGAATGAGCTAGGGGCGTGGCTTTGTGGCAAAAGAGGGGACAACTACCTCGGCAACAAGGACATTCATACTATATTGTTGCTAGTGCTGTGGGAGTTATGGAAGCATCGTAACGCAATCGTGTTCGACGGCGCGTCACCGTCGGTTGAGAGGCTCATCGACAAGGTAAGGTCTAAGTGCGTGCTGTGGACATCAACGAGTCTGTTCAAAGGGGAGTTGGAGTGGTTCCTGGGTGGATTACATCGGTGGATGAGTAGGGAGTAGTAGGATATGTATTGATGTAGGTGGAGTGTGTACGGGTTGTAAGGCCGTACAGGCTTGTAATGTAACTGTGGAGGAGTAGCGACAGGTGTTGCCAAGATGGTGGCTTCAGGCTTACTGATTTATTACCTTGTAATGGCTTTAAGCTGTCAGGACCCCGATTCTAAGTCACACCGATCTAGCATGTAACACATCATATCACTTTGCGGCCTCACGCACGGTATTCCCACGGGTGCCACCTTACCTGGCCCGGGACCGTTTGCGCCTTTTGGCTCACGTATATGATAGTGTCGCTAGTATCCATATGACAGAGAACCCGGGCCGACATGACTAGTCGTGAACCCAAAGTGGCGCTAACTTACGGGGACATGCATACATGAACCAGCATCGAACGTGTCGGTCAACAGCGTGTGAATCCGGGCTGTAGCAACTGGGCTAACAGGACTCCGGGAACCCGGGCTGTAGCAGGCTAGCAGGACTCCGGAAGTCACCGCGTGACATTTTCCCGAAGGGACAGACACAGGAACGAAGTGGATCACATGCCGGCCAGTCTAAGTGTTCCGGAGCAGTAGTAACTGGGCTAGCAGGACTCCGGTAAACCGGGCTGTAGCAGACTACCATGGCTCAGTGGAAACACCAGACTGCATTTCCCCATAAGAGAGGCTACCAAGGATAGACAACTAGGTTGTCGGATCCCACACATACCAAGCATTTCAATCATACACACAATATGCTCGATATGTGTAAATACAACATGGCATCACAACAAAACTCTACGACTCAAAGTATTTATTCATTAGGCTCCGAGGAACCAAGTATTACAAACATGGGTCTCATGACCCAACATACAGAGCATACAAGCAACAAGCACATGCGGAAGCTTAACTTGTCTGAGTACAGACAACTATAAATGAAAAAGGCTGAGAAGCCTGACTATCTACAAGACCATGCCGAGGGCATAGATCGTAGCTGAGGTAACAAGCTAAACGTCGAAGTCCACGCGGAACTACTAGCGAGACTGAAGTCTCTCTGCAAAAACATAAATTAAGCAAACGTGAGTACAAATGTACCCAGCAAGACTTACATCAGAGCTAGCTACATATGCATCAGTATCAATAAAGGGGTGGTGGAGTTTGACTGCAGCAAGCCAGCTTTGACTCGGTGGCTATCCTGAACTACGACTACAAATAACTCTTTTGAGGTGGCGCACACGAGTCCACATATTCACCATATCAATACACCACTATGGATCCGCTCCCGTCTCCCTACGAGAAGGCCATCCATAGCACTCACGCTTATCTTGCGCATTTTAGAGTATCCACTTTCACTTGTCTATGAACTGTTATAGGCAACCCAGAAGTCCTTTACCGTGGACGCGGCTATTCGAATAGATCATTTATAACCCTGCAGGGGTGTACTTCTTCACACACGCTCTCGCCACTTACCACCATGTACACATCGTGTATCTCGGCAACCTTCAAGCGGAAGCCTGGCGAGGGAGTTGGCCACGACCTGACTAACCACACAAGTCTCTAGTCCAGGTTTATCGCCTATTTGGGTTCCATCCGCGAGGAGATCCGGCCGGGGTTTCGCTCACAGCCCCAAACGATGTGTGCAGGGTTCCCGAGACACCAAACGGGCGCCCGGTACACCGTGCCACGGTGTATCTACCGCATCATAGCCCACCCCTAGGGTTAGCGCTACGCACGGCCTCCAACACATATCCTACAAACACCAGAAACTAGTTGCAACTCCTGGACAGAGATCAAGGCGGTTAATAAGTCGAGAAGGTCCATTGGTTTCGGGCCCAACGCGTGGTAGTAGCTGTTCATGGATCACAAACACAGAACTCAGTTCCTAAGGACGGTTTCAATGAGACAACCCACCATGTACTCCTACATGGCCTCTCACTGGGGGGGGGGGGGGGGGGGGGGGGGGGGGGGGGGGGGGGGGGGGGGGGGGGGGGGGGGGGGGGGGGGGGGGGGGGGGGGGGGGGGGGGGGGGGGGGGGGGGGGGGGGGGGGGGGGGGGGGGGGGGGGGGGGGGGGGGGGGGGGGGGGGGGGGGGGGGGGGGGGGGGGGGGGGGGGGGGGGGGGGGGGGGGGGGGGGGGGGGGGGGGGGGGGGGGGGGGGGGGGGGGGGGGGGGGGGGGGGGGGGGGGGGGGGGGGGGGGGGGGGGGGGGGGGGGGGGGGGGGGGGGGGGGGGGGGGGGGGGGGGGGGGGGGGGGGGGGGGGGGGGGGGGGGGGGGGGGGGGGGGGGGGGGGGGGGGGGGGGGGGGGGGGGGGGGGGGGGGGGGGGGGGGGGGGGGGGGGGGGGGGGGGGGGGGGGGGGGGGGGGGGGGGGGGGGGGGGGGGGGGGGGGGGGGGGGGGGGGGGGGGGGGGGGGGGGGGGGGGGGGGGGGGGGGGGGGGGGGGGGGGGGGGGGGGGGGGGGGGGGGGGGGGGGGGGGGGGGGGGGGGGGGGGGGGGGGGGGGGGGGGGGGGGGGGGGGGGGGGGGGGGGGGGGGGGGGGGGGGGGGGGGGGGGGGGGGGGGGGGGGGGGGGGGGGGGGGGGGGGGGGGGGGGGGGGGGGGGGGGGGGGGGGGGGGGGGGGGGGGGGGGGGGGGGGGGGGGGGGGGGGGGGGGGGGGGGGGGGGGGGGGGGGGGGGGGGGGGGGGGGGGGGGGGGGGGGGGGGGGGGGGGGGGGGGGGGGGGGGGGGGGGGGGGGGGGGGGGGGGGGGGGGGGGGGGGGGGGGGGGGGGGGGGGGGGGGGGGGGGGGGGGGGGGGGGGGGGGGGGGGGGGGGGGGGGGGGGGGGGGGGGGGGGGGGGGGGGGGGGGGGGGGGGGGGGGGGGGGGGGGGGGGGGGGGGGGGGGGGGGGGGGGGGGGGGGGGGGGGGGGGGGGGGGGGGGGGGGGGGGGGGGGGGGGGGGGGGGGGGGGGGGGGGGGGGGGGGGGGGGGGGGGGGGGGGGGGGGGGGGGGGGGGGGGGGGGGGGGGGGGGGGGGGGGGGGGGGGGGGGGGGGGGGGGGGGGGGGGGGGGGGGGGGGGGGGGGGGGGGGGGGGGGGGGGGGGGGGGGGGGGGGGGGGGGGGGGGGGGGGGGGGGGGGGGGGGGGGGGGGGGGGGGGGGGGGGGGGGGGGGGGGGGGGGGGGGGGGGGGGGGGGGGGGGGGGGGGGGGGGGGGGGGGGGGGGGGGGGGGGGGGGGGGGGGGGGGGGGGGGGGGGGGGGGGGGGGGGGGGGGGGGGGGGGGGGGGGGGGGGGGGGGGGGGGGGGGGGGGGGGGGGGGGGGGGGGGGGGGGGGGGGGGGGGGGGGGGGGGGGGGGGGGGGGTGGGCTTGGGCTGATCAGAAGCCACGAGAGGCAGCGACTACAAATACAAGGGAAGGGGGCTACGAGCAGGTTGGCTAGGATCTGGACGGCTTCGGCCTCCTCCGCTTCTGTATCTTCTTCCTGCGTTCGTGATCCTCTCCTTCCCTGTATTGTAGAGCTTGAAGAATCCATGGCTGAGACCTCCATTGATGAGGAATAGAGAGCAATTGTCCTATATACTAGTCTGTTGTTAACATTTGGTATTCAGAGCCATAGATCCTTAGCCACGAAATTCTGCTGTACAAAAATTTCCCCAACTCCTCCAAATTCGAACCAAACAAATTTCCTGCATCAGAGAGCTTCGATCCAGCCTGTTCAACCATGCTACGCGGATCAGCTTCGGCGGCCAGCCGAGATCGCGTGTTCGTGTTGGCGGAGGACGACCAGCAGCGCTACCTCACCGAGTGGGCGGACCAGAGCAACAAGCGTCGTGCCGAGTTGGAAGACAAGAGGGCACGGCGTCGCGCCGAGTTCGCCGCCCGTATTCCGGCCATCGCGGTGCAGGTGGCATCTGAGGTGTCGGCGGCCGTCGCAGAAGCGCTACGGGCCGCGCGCGCAGGGTACCACGAGGGCCTCGACCTTGCGCCGACAACCACGACTGCGAGCCTCATCTCCGAGAGGGCCACGTCCATCCAGATGTCAGCGGCGGCTCGTTCCATCCCCACATCAGCGGGAGCAGCGTTCGCCTCGCACGACTCTAACTTTGCTCGTGTGGCGCCCATCACCTGCTCGACGGAATGCCAAGGAAGAGGCAACGGTGCAACAAGGGCCACAGCAGCGCCATCGGCATCCGCGACCAGCGCCATTCCTTCTGTGTGTGGGGTGCATGAGGGCGGCGTCCATCTCGCTGCGTCCTGCCTCCAGCCGAGGGACATGCTCGCCTGCGCCCTACCACCGCCTATGGACACGCTGATGACCTTGCCCGTGCCCCTCTCTATTGCTCTGGCAGAGTATACGGGTGCCATGACGAGTCCAAGTGCGGACATCATGCTCGATCCTAGAGCGCCGACTTCAGCGGCTACCATACCGGCGACATCAGCGGCGCTCGGATCCGACCTCATCATGGCGCCGCCAACGATCAGATTTGCGGTGTGCGACAAGCCTGTCCCTGATGCGCCAGTGGTCGTTCTCACGCAGGCCACGCTCGATATCGCGGATTCCAGCGGCTCCGGTGCATGGTTGTCCATGTCGGCGCTGCTTCACAAACCTGAGGGCGCTGACATTGCTGTGACGCATAAGGATGAGCAGCAGCTGGCTTGTTCGACCGTGAAACGGCCACTTGCGTTCGTTGTTGCGAGGGATGAGGCGGGTGATCGCAGCTTCGTCACCCGCATGTCTGCGATGCCACTCACTCTGGCTGCACTCGCTGTCGACGATGACCGCATCGCCAAAAAGCAGGACGTCCTTTTGCCGCTCAAGCTGCTGGATTTGTCATTGTCAGAGAGCAAGGAACCGAACGTGACATCTCTGCTACCACAAGTCACCCAGGCCATTGTCACATGGGACACATATGTGAATCAACTTCAAGCAAAATGCAGTGGCATGTGTTCCGGTCTTGGATGTACCACAAGTCATTCATTTTCCTTGTTGCCGTGGGATCTGGGAGAGAAAAAAGGGGTATGGAGAGATTCTGTCTGTAGCAGGGATATTGCTTGTGGTGCATGTGTTGAGCAAGTGGATGCAGATTTATCAGGCAGTCATGACCATCATCAGAAGTCAAGGTATGCAAAAACCCAGACAAATTTTCATTGGCCTACTCAAGTGTTTTGCTCAAGTGAGAATGTGATAGGCGAGTGTTGCTGTCAGCGCATCTCTATGGAATTGGTCCAGTATCAATTCGATTGTGCTGACACAATCAGTAAGCTGTACGTGGAACGTATTATTGCTTGTGCTCCTGCATATCCGGCCGTGTGTGCTGCGCAAGTGCCCTTTGATGACTTCCTGCTAGGATCTTTCTGTACTGTTCCGAGCAATTTTCACCCTCTGTATCTTGAAGCGTCGGCGTACTTGTCACTGCCAGCAAGTTCAGTACATTACCACTGTGCACATGTCACTGCTGGACTGATTCTTCCTTCCGAGTTGTCCAGCTTGTTTGACATTTTGAGTGCAATTTGGAGCAGCTGTGAGTTTCGGCCATGCATCTTCTGGGCACAGACTGCGGCGTCACTTCTTCTGGCCTGTAGAAACACAACATTGAAGGGGCCGATGGAGCAATGGGATCTAGGCATTGCAAGGTTCTTTCATATCTGCAGTCAGCATTGCCTTGTATCCTATCCCCTCATATCTATTGCAGTTACAATAGTGAGAGCGTACAACACATTACTTCAGCATGGATTTCAGTTCTCCACCATGAACCATGCTCTTGTGGGAGGCAACGAGTCCAAGTATTATGTGCTTGCGCAATGGCAGGTTATCTGGCCCTTATACTTTCTCCAGGCAGTAGGTTCAGTTATGGACGGAATTAGTCCATCACAATTGGATTGCTTGTTGCAATCTTGCGATGCTGGACATGTATGCTTTGTTGTTTCCTCATCCTGTTCCTGTGAGGTGCTCATAATTGGAGATCGCAAGCTCATGGCAAAACTTGTGGAATTCTCATGGATCTGCACAGTAGGCTGGGCCTTATACTACTTGGAGTTCTGGTAGTATGGACACATCTTACACTGGTTAGGATTACTCAATGGCATTATAGGGGATTGAACCCTTGGAGCTATCCAATGCCAAGTGCGTACCAAGTTATGCTGAAGAGGTACAAACCCTTTTCTGCTTGGAATACTTTTGAACTGGGGTTGCTACATACCACTCGCTTGCAATATTGGCTTCACTCCGGCTTTACTGGAAATGAGAAGCAATTATGTTGGTTGCCTTGGCAGTATACTAACTACAGGGAATCCCTGTCCGAGTCCTTTCCATGGTACATTGCATGGCTGCAAGTGAGCTCTTGTGCTGGTTCAGATTTTGATGCAAGTGGAAGTCTCACTAGTATGAGGAAGTATTTCGGCTATTGGGAGGAATTGCTTCCATTCTCATTCTTCTTCTGCAACATAGCATTTGAACCAACAAAAGGGCTTGGGCGAAATGTCACCGCCCGAGGCGTCTTCCTCGACTAGGTCCCCATCAGCCATGGCTACTACCCCGGCCTCGCGTTCTTCTTCGACAGAGTCTGCACCGACCACTACTACCACATCGACCCTGTTCAAGTCCGCATTGGTCACGACTGCAAGCTTGACATCTTCCTCGAGCAAGTCCGCGTCATCTGCTACCTCAACCTCATCCAGATCTGCTTCGACTACAGCAACCACCACGACCTCGGCAAAGTCATGAAGCATCAAGTACCGTGGGATCCAGGTGGGTCCAAATGGCATCGGCTTGAGGTCAAGCCGAAATTTAAGGAGCGGGGAATGTTAGCAACCTTCTTACTCTTGCTATGGGCTGGACCATGGGCTGCGCCTTTT
>JAAAWM010008426.1:0-14034 GCA_036873465.1 Thinopyrum obtusiflorum
GATCCTTGCCGGGGACAACAGCATGCCACGGCGAGGCCCTTGCCGGGCCACCCGGCAAGGCCCTCGCCAAGGACGCCAGCAGGGCCACCTCCAGGCCCGCACCAGCCAAGTCTCCACCACCGTTCGCATGCAGCTGCCAGCCCAACCAGCTGGGCAGGCACCTGCGTGGCAACATGCAGCTCCCAGGCCAACTCAGCAAGCGCCTACGTGGCGGCATGTAGACCTTCGTGAAGACTTTGCCACCGCCACCTCAGCTGCCTGCCTGCCTACATGGCGCCGCATGCATCGCTGACCAGGGCGCGTGTCAAAGCAAGGAGGAGCGGCGACGGACGGGACGGGCCTTGTTCCCTTCCCCAATAAAGCAAGGGGACACCTAAGCGATGCATTAAATGCGTCTTGTCCTGTAATACGAGCGACAAGCTCATAGCACTGTACGCCTTTCCACCTCCTGTGTGCCACTGTGGCAGCCCCTTTCGACTATAAAAGGAGGCCCATGGCGTACTGGAGAAGGATTCGGCTCTTTGGAACGACCCAGCCACCGTAGCTAGTTGGAAGGCTCAAGAACACTCAATACATCCACCAAAGCAGGACTAGGGTTTTACGCATACTCGCGGCCCGAACCTGGGTAAACGATCCATGTGCTGATTACTAATCCTGCTCTTCTTGCAACCCTGCGCCCCGGCAACCGTAGTAGGGATTCTTGTGATCCCATAGGTGTCATTTCCCACCGACATCTCCCGATGAACAGTACCCCCGTTTCGACTGTAGCGCTCCAACACAAGTCCGTTTCCTCCGTTTTGCGGTACGCCACACCCCTCCCGATAACCAGGGGGGGGGGGGGGGGGGGGGGGGGGGGGGGGGGGGGGGGGGGGGGGGGGGGGGGGGGGGGGGGGGGGGGGGGGGGGGGGGGGGGGGGGGGGGGGGGGGGGGGGGGGGGGGGGGGGGGGGGGGGGGGGGGGGGGGGGGGGGGGGGGGGGGGGGGGGGGGGGGGGGGGGGGGGGGGGGGGGGGGGGGGGGGGGGGGGGGGGGGGGGGGGGGGGGGGGGGGGGGGGGGGGGGGGGGGGGGGGGGGGGGGGGGGGGGGGGGGGGGGGGGGGGGGGGGGGGGGGGGGGGGGGGGGGGGGGGGGGGGGGGGGGGGGGGGGGGGGGGGGGGGGGGGGGGGGGGGGGGGGGGGGGGGGGGGGGGGGGGGGGGGGGGGGGGGGGGGGGGGGGGGGGGGGGGGGGGGGGGGGGGGGGGGGGGGGGGGGGGGGGGGGGGGGGGGGGGGGGGGGGGGGGGGGGGGGGGGGGGGGGGGGGGGGGGGGGGGGGGGGGGGGGGGGGGGGGGGGGGGGGGGGGGGGGGGGGGGGGGGGGGGGGGGGGGGGGGGGGGGGGGGGGGGGGGGGGGGGGGGGGGGGGGGGGGGGGGGGGGGGGGGGGGGGGGGGGGGGGGGGGGGGGGGGGGGGGGGGGGGGGGGGGGGGGGGGGGGGGGGGGGGGGGGGGGGGGGGGGGGGGGGGGGGGGGGGGGGGGGGGGGGGGGGGGGGGGGGGGGGGGGGGGGGGAGGAGTGTCGTTGTGCCACCCACGGGTGGCGCAGCAACCTCCAAGACGCCCACACCGGCGACCACTGGGCGCTCTTCCCATGGTGTGCGCGGCGAGCAGCGTCACCACGCCGGTGACCCTGGGCACCGCCGTGGGAAGAGCCCTGTGCATCGTCCGCGGGATGAAGGAGTTCAGCATGCCTGCCGAAGTGCTGGCCAAAATGGCGCGCAGCCGCTGGGTCATGATGGAGCTCCTTCTAACATGGTTAGAAGTCGAAGCGCGCCGCGGTCCATGCAGCTGTCACCGCCACCCACACCAGCAGAAGCTTTGGTGCGCGCGCAGCTACTCCTCGACTTCCCTCCTGCTGCGGAGAAGCTCGACGAGTGGAGGGCCACCATCCGGAGCCTCATCGCCGTCGCCAACAAAGACGATCCACGACCGGCGGGACCCTCGGGCCGGCGCTCCACCGAGCCACCACATGCCAGCGCTGGGAGGACCGGGGGTGCTGCGGTCACGGTGCACTCTCCTCCTCCTCGCCAGCCGCCGCGGGCGTCGGCCCGTCGTGACGACGCTTGTGATAACATCTCTATAGCGTCACCCGACCCGCGGACCCACCGCGACCAGTGGCAAGTTCTTCGAGAACGAGCTCACGAAGATGCTCGAACCACTATCGAGCGCCGGCGTGATACACGCCACTAATCGGACAAGCGGGCGGGACCCGCTATGGACCACCCAGCACCGGGGGGCTCCGGCGGCCTACCTTATGAGGTGGGCTGCCCGGCCTTTACCCGCGAGCTGCGGCAGTTCCAGTGGCCGTCCCACCGCACGTTCAAGCCCGACGTCGGTGAGAAGTACACTGGCAAGACCCATCCATCCGAGTTCCTCAGCATCTACACCATCGCGATGCAGGCTGCCGGAGCTCGCGATGACAAGGTGCTTGCCAACTATTTCCCGCTGGCACTGAAGCCCAATGTTATGTCTTGGTTGATGCACTTGCCGGCGGATTCCATTTCTTCTTGGTCGGATCTGTGCCATGAGTTCATTGGCGCCTTCACAGGAGGCCACCAAGCTCATGGCCAGGCCAGTGATCTACATATCATTCCCCAGAAGGAAGGGGAAACCCTGCGCAAGTACATCCAAAGATTCAGCCGGGTGCAGTACAACATCCCCGACGTTCATCCCGCCGCCGTGATCAGCGCGTTCCATTAGAACGTGCGCAACCGCAAGATGCGCGAAGAGCTAGCAATGACCAAGGTTAAGGATGTCGCCGAGCTCTATGTTCTGACCGATATGTGCGCCCGGGCTGAAGAGGGAAGGAAGTACCCCGGCGAAGACGCCGGCGCGGAAATTGACTCTACTGATGAAGACACCGCCGCCCCGACGAAGAAGGGCCGGCGTCGCAATAGGAAACGCAAGGGCAAGGTTGTGCTTGCCGTTGAAGGATCTGACGACTAAGGACCTGGTTATACAATGATCCTTAAATTAGTTGTACCAACTGCTTTCAGTCTCGGGGGCTATGGGCATATGGTTATCCTTTTCGGACGAAGGAAAAACTTACCTGCACATCTGTCAAATGTTGCTTTGTGGCTTTTCTAAGCCCATCTCGAGCAGCTCGGATGTATGCGTCCGCCGAACTGAAGGCATTGAATGCCTCTTCTGAGAACTTGGGGTCTCGTAAGACAGCCCTGCAGCGCCGATGATTCATGGCGCTCTCTACTTTTGAGTTGGTAACGGACATGTCTTCCGAACCCTTGGCCGAAAGACAGTCCGGCGTTGCCCCCATAGCGGCCCCCACCTCTCCGGTGGGATCTAAATCCCGGTTGTTGGGAGTGCAGCCGGCTGTCGGTGTACAAAAGTAGGGGCGCACCTTTGTACCCCTTTACTTGTGCACGGGCAGTCAGAGCCATGCGCCACGGCCACACGTAGCAGGACAAAGGAGGGAAGCCGGAGAGAAGCCGAAGCCCAACACAAGACGATCAAGGCAACGCCAAAGCCAAGAACACAAAGAAGCAGACGGACGGAGCAGTTTCCCCCGGCAAGACCCTTGCCGGGGCAGCACGCCCAAACACCAACAGAGCGAGCCGCCCTTGAGCCGCAGGTTCCAACCCAACCGGCTACGATTGGGCCAGGGCTCGGGAGGCACCTCTGTGGTGGCATGCAGATCTTTGTCAAGACCATAGATATGTGAGATCCAGATGAGAACCAGAAGACGGCGACCCTCGGCGGAATCCCTGCCGAGGAAAGCCACAAGACCCCCGGCAAGATCCTTGTCGGGGACGACTGCGCGCCACGGCAAGACCCTTGCTGGGCCCCCGGCAGGGCCCTTGCCGAGGACATCAGCGAGGCCACTGCCAGGCCCGCACCAGCCAAGTCTCCGCCGCCGCTCGCATGCAGCTGCCAGCCCAACTAGCTGGACTGGCACCTGCGTGGCAACATGCTGCTTCCAGGCCAGATCGGCAAGTGCCTGCATGGCGGCATGCAGATCTTCGTGAAGACCCTACCACCGCGCCACCTCAGCTGCCTGCCTGCCTACATGGCGCCGCATGCATCGCTGTCCAGGGCACGTGGGGGGGGGGGGGGGGGGGGGGGGGGGGGGGGGGGGGGGGGGGGGGGGGGGGGGGGGGGGGGGGGGGGGGGGGGGGGGGGGGGGGGGGGGGGGGGGGGGGGGGGGGGGGGGGGGGGGGGGGGGGGGGGGGGGGGGGGGGGGGGGGGGGGGGGGGGGGGGGGGGGGGGGGGGGGGGGGGGGGGGGGGGGGGGGGGGGGGGGGGGGGGGGGGGGGGGGGGGGGGGGGGGGGGGGGGGGGGGGGGGGGGGGCACCTCTTTGGAGTGTTGTGCTCCCGTCGAGGACGTGCCAGAGAGCTCCACCGGCAAGAGCAAGAAATCCAGAGCTGCACCACCAGAGACCAAGAAGGTGTCCATCAAGGAGGATGGCATGGGAGGGGCTTTCACCATAAGCTCCTCCCTTGACAGCAAATAG
Organism: Thinopyrum obtusiflorum; assembly: GCA_036873465.1. Classification (NCBI taxonomy): domain Eukaryota; kingdom Viridiplantae; phylum Streptophyta; class Magnoliopsida; order Poales; family Poaceae; genus Thinopyrum; species Thinopyrum obtusiflorum. Next base: position 4,496 of record JAAAWM010008426.1, read on the forward strand.
GAAGGCACGCTCGTCACCTTCCTGCGGGCGAATGTCGATGTGTTTGCATGGCAAGCATCCGACATCCCCGGCGTTCCCAGGGAGGTGATTGAGCACCATCTTGCTGTCTGCCCTCATGCACGACCCGTCAAGCAGAAAGTCAGGAAGCAGGCTTTGGAATGGCAGGAGTTCATCACGAAGGAGATCAGGAAGTTAGAAGCGGCAGGCTTGGTAAGGGGAGTGCTCCATCCAACGTGGTTGGCCAATCCGGTGGTGGTGCGCAAGGCAAATGGGAAGTGGAGGCTGTGTATTGATTACACAGATATCAATAAGGCTTGTCCAAAGGACCCTTTCCCGTTGCCGCACATTGACCAGATTGTTGACTCCACAACCGGGTGCGACTTGTTATCATTCCTTGATGCCTACTCAGGGTACCACTAGATCTTCATGACGAGAGAAGATGAAGAGAAGACAACATTCATCACCCCATGTGGTACATATTGTTTTTTACGAATGCCTTTCGGGTTGAAGAGTGCTGGCTCGACGTTTGCAAGAGCAGTCCAAATTGGTTTTGAGACCCAGCTACATAGAAATATGGAAGCTTATATGGATGACATAGTGGTCAAAACCAAGGACAAGGTGACACTTGTACAAGATTTAGAAGAGACATTTGCGAATTTGCACAAGATCAACCTCAAGGTGAACCCTGAGAAGTGTGTCTTCGGTGTTCCATCCGGCAAACTTCTCGGGTTCTTTGTGTCACAGCGCGGGATCGAGGCGAATCCAGATAAGATCAAGGCCATTGAGCAAATTGAGGCGCCTAGGCGGATCAAGGATGTGCGCCGGCTCACTGGCTGCGTTGCCGCCATGAGCAGGTTCATTTCCAAGTCTGCCGAGCGTGCCCTTCCCTTTTTCAAAATCTTGAAGAAGGCGGGCCCAATGGAATGGACCCCAGAGGCCGAAGCAGCACTGCAGGATTTGAAGAAATACCTCTCCTCTACACCAATACTGGTTGCGCCTAAACCACAAGAGCCGTTGCTGCTGTATCTAGCGGCAACGAACCAAGTGGTCAGCGCCGCACTAGTGGCGCAAAGGGAGGTCAACGAAGAGGCAGTGGCAACGGCAGGACTGGCGGATGATGAGCCAGAGCTCCCCCGGCAGGGCCTGATGCCGGCTAGGCAAGGCCCCCGGCGGAGTCTGACGCCGGCGGGACAGGGCCTGTGCAACCAAATGGAGTGGTGCAGAAGAAGAAGATGATGCAGCACCCGGTTTACTTTGTCAGCTCCCTCTTGCAGGGGGCTAGATCAAGGTACTCCGGTGTGCAAAAATTGCTTTTCGGCCTCCTTATGGCCTCGAGGAAGCTGCGTCATTACTTCCAAGCCCACGAAATCACCATCGTCACCCGCCTCCCGTTGCAACGGATATTGCATAACCCAGATGCAACCGGGAGGATTGTGGAATGGGCCTTGGAACTGTCAAGCTTTGGTTTGAAGTTTGAAAGTACTTCGACAATCCAGAGCAGGGTCTTGGCGGAGTTCATTGTAGAATGGACCCCGACGCCCGACGAAGAGATCCAGGAGACCACTCTCCCCAGCAAGGAAACAAGTCACAACTAGATTATGTACTTTGATGGGGCTTTCTCACTGCAAGGCGCCGGTGCTGGTGTGCTACTCATTGCACCCACTGGAGAGCACCTCAAATATGTAGTCCAGATGCACTTTCCGAGAGAGATGTCAATGAACAATACTGCTGAATACGAGGGGTTGCTTGCCGGTCTCAGGATCGCGGCAGACCTCGGAATCAAGAAGCTCATCGTCAGGGGTGATTCACAGCTTGTCGTCAAGCAAGTTAACAAAGACTACCAAAGCTCGTTGATGGAGGCCTACGTAGGTGAGGTGAGGAAGCTGGAGGAGCGTTTTGACGGTATACAAGCAGAGCATGTTCCCCGAGTGGAGAACGACATCGCCGACTACCTGCCAAAACGCGCTGCCATCAAACTACCTGTGGAACCAGGTACTTTTGTGCTTCGTTTAACTCAACCATCCATTGAACCATCGACAGAGCAGAACAAGCACAGGAAATCAGGCCCTGGCAAGTACTTTCCCGCCGAGCTCCCAGGAGCCGCCGGCAAGGATGTTGCCGTGGACACCGAGCCTGCCATGGGGCAACAGACTCCGGCAGGGCGTCAAGCCCTGGCTGTAGAGACAACCGCTCCCATGGCAGAGAAAATGCCTTTGGTCCTTGCCGTCGAGCCCCAGGCTCCGGCATGGGCGCGGCATACCATCTGATTCCTCCAAACAGGGGAACTCCCTGAGGAGCAGGAAGAAGCGGAGAAAGTAGCCCGTCGGTCTACCATGTATCAGTTCATCGATGATGTTCTGTACAAAAAAAGACCAAACGGTGTGAAATTGAAGTGCATTCCCCGGGAGGAAGGACTGGAGCTGTTGGCATAGATACACGGAGGAATATGTGGCTCCCACATAGGGTCGAGGGCCCTTGCCGGCAAGGCATTCCGGCAAGGTTTCTTCTGGCCCACAGCCCTCCAAGATGCAACGGCACTAGTAACCCAGTGTGAAGCGTGCCAGTTCCATTCAAAGAAGCTTCATCAACCAGCTCAAGCTCTCCAAACAATCCCTCTTTCCTGGCCATTCTCGGTCTGGGGGCTCGACATACTGGGCCCCTTTCCCCGTGCTGTCGGGGGCTTTGAGTACTTGTACGTTGCAATCGACAAGTTCAAAAAGTGGCCGGAGGTGGAGGCAGTGAGAAAGGTGACAGCACAATCAGCCGTCAAATTCTTCAAGGGGCTAGTCTGCCATTTTGGTGTGCCAAATAGAGTCATCACCGACAACGGCACACAGTTCACGAGTCACGCCTTCATGCAGTACATCCAGGACCTCGGCGGCAAGGTCTGTTTTGCTTATGTTGCACATCCACGGAGCAACGGCCAGGCTGAGAGGGCAAATGCTGAAGTGTTGTGAGGCCTCCGGACAAGGACTTTTGATAGGCTACGTAGGTGCGGACGACGCTGGAATGATGAATTGCCGGCGGTTATTTGGTCAATCAGAACGACACCAAATCGAGCCATCGGCCAGACACCTTTCTCCCTCGTTTACGGGGCAGAAGCAGTTCTCCCCGCGGAACTCACGTACGGGTCACCTCGAGTGCTCGCTTATGATGAGCTTGAGCAAGAGCAGTTGCGGCAAGATGACGCAACGCTCCTTGAGGAAGATCGTCTTCGGGCGGCTGTGCGAGCAGCACACTACCAGCAAGCCTTGCGCCGCTACCATAGCCGCAAGGTTCATGCCCGAGGCTTTGAGGAAGGCGACCTTGTTCTTTGGCACGTTCAGTCGGCCAAGAATTCCAAAAAGTTGACGCCAAAGTGGGAAGGCCCTTATCGAGTAATACGAGTCACCAAGCCCGGCGCAGTCCGCCTGGAGACCGAAGATGGCATTCCAGTGAGCAACTCCTGGAACATCGAACATCTTCGCAAGTTTTACCCATAAGGCATGGTTGCCGGGCTCCCCGGCAAACCACCTTTTGTACGAGCCTTGTCGGCAAGGCATGTAACCCTTTGTACAAAGCTAGGCGCAGACCCTGAGCATAAATAAATGAAGCGCTGGCGCCCTAAGTTTTAGCATGCATGCTAGGTTGAGTCTCTCTCTCTCTCTCTGTTAGGGTTAATAGTGCTTGGCGGGGACTAACCCTTAGCATAGAGGTCGAGTATGCATATCTCTGTTCCTTCCCGTCCTTTTTTGGTTCGCAGGGTGCATGGACATTTCTGCAGAGCTACTCTGGGAGAAAAGAGAACAGGCCGACGCCCGGACCCCGACAATCCAAGGTTGCCAGGGGCTGCAAGTCTGACAATCCAATCACGGCAAGCCAAGGTTGCTGGGGGCTACGACATCAGATAAGTCTTTCTCCCCCACTCTGTGCCTCCGTATGAACCTTGAACGTATAACACTTCGCTCGCTCTCGTACCATCTTGCTCCCTCTGTCCCGCGTCCAAAACCCTTACTTTGGGCCGGAACTTGGTTGTAGTGTGATGGGAAGGGAGCGAGCGAAGGGCCTAATCCTACTCAGCCCTGCTACCTCTTGAGCATGCGTTGGTTTTCCCTTGAAGAGGAAAGGGTGATGCAGCAAAGTAGCGTAAGTATTTCCCTCAGTTTTTGAGAACCAAGGTATCAATCCAGTAGGAGGCCACACGCAAGTCCCTCGTACCTACACAAACAAATAAGAACCTTGCAACCAACGCGATAAAGGGGTTGTCAATCCCTTCACGGCCACTTGCAAAAGTGAGATCTGATAGAGATGATAAGATAATATTTTTGGTATTTTTATGATAAAGATTGAAAGTAAAGATTTCAAAATAAACGGCGACAGAAATAGCTAGTTGACGGGAGATTAATATGATGGAAAATAGACCCGGGGGCCATAGGTCTCACTAGTGGCTTCTCTCAAGATAGCATAAGTATTACGGTGGGTGAACAAATTAGTGTCGAGCAATTGATAGAATAATGCATAGTTATGAGAATATCTAGGCATGATCATGTATATAGGCATCACGTTCGCGACAAGTAGACCGACTCCTGCATGCATCTACTACTATTACTCCACACATCGACCACTATCCAGCATGCATCTAGAGTATTAAGTTCATAAGAATAGAGTAACGCATTAGGTAAGATGACATGATGTAGAGGGATAAACTCAAGCAATAAGATATAAACCCCATCTTTTTATCCTCGATGGCAACAATACAATACGTGTCGTTTCCCCTTCTGTCACTGGGATCGAGCACCGCATGATTGAACCCAAAGCTAAGGGGGGGGGGGGGGGGGGGGGGGGGGGGGGGGGGGGGGGGGGGGGGGGGGGGGGGGGGGGGGGGGGGGGGGGGGGGGGGGGGGGGGGGGGGGGGGGGGGGGGGGGGGGGGGGGGGGGGGGGGGGGGGGGGGGGGGGGGGGGGGGGGGGGGGGGGGGGGGGGGGGGGGGGGGGGGGGGGGGGGGGGGGGGGGGGGGGGGGGGGGGGGGGGGGGGGGGGGGGGGGGGGGGGGGGGGGGGGGGGGGGGGGGGGGGGGGGGGGGGGGGGGGGGGGGGGGGGGGGGGGGGGGGGGGGGGGGGGGGGGGGGGGGGGGGGGGGGGGGGGGGGGGGGGGGGGGGGGGGGGGGGGGGGGGGGGGGGGGGGGGGGGGGGGGGGGGGGGGGGGGGGGGGGGGGGGGGGGGGGGGGGGGGGGGGGGGGGGGGGGGGGGGGGGGGGGGGGGGGGGGGGGGGGGGGGGGGGGGGGGGGGGGGGGGGGGGGGGGGGGGGGGGGGGGGGGGGGGGGGGGGGGGGGGGGGGGGGGGGGGGGGGGGGGGGGGGGGGGGGGGGGGGGGGGGGGGGGGGGGGGGGGGGGGGGGGGGGGGGGGGGGGGGGGGGGGGGGGGGGGGGGGGGGGGGGGGGGGGGGGGGGGGGGGGGGGGGGGGGGGGGGGGGGGGGGGGGGGGGGGGGGGGGGGGGGGGGGGGGGGGGGGGGGGGGGGGGGGGGGGGGGGGGGGGGGGGGGGGGGGGGGGGGGGGGGGGGGGGGGGGGGGGGGGGGGGGGGGGGGGGGGGGGGGGGGGGGGGGGGGGGGGGGGGGGGGGGGGGGGGGGGGGGGGGGGGGGGGGGGGGGGGGGGGGGGGGGGGGGGGGGGGGGGGGGGGGGGGGGGGGGGGGGGGGGGGGGGGGGGGGGGGGGGGGGGGGGGGGGGGGGGGGGGGGGGGGGGGGGGGGGGGGGGGGGGGGGGGGGGGGGGGGGGGGGGGGGGGGGTCACGCAATACATGAGCGTGAGCCATGGATATAGCACTATGGGTGGAATAGAATAATATGATGGGGGTTATGTGGAGAAGACAAAAAAGGAGAAAGTCTCACATAGCCTCAGCTAATCAATGGGCTAGGGAGATGCCCATCAATTGATGTCAATTCAAGGAGTAGGGATTGCCATGCAACGGATGCACTAGAGCTATAAATATATGAAAGCTCAACAAAAGAAACTAAGTGGGTGTGCATCCAACTTGCTTGCTCACGAAGACCTAGGGCATTTGAGGAAGCCCATTGTTGGAATATACAAGCCAAGTTCTATAATGAAAAATTCCCACTAGTATATGAAAGTGACAAAACAAGAGACTCTCTATCATAAAGATCATGGTGGTACTTTGAAGCACAAGTGTGGAAAAAGGATAGTAGCATTGTCCCTTTTTATTTCTTTTTTTTTTCTTTTTTTTTTGGGCCTTCCTTTTTTTATTTGGCCTTTTTTTTGGGACAATGCTCTATTAATGATGATCATCACACTTCTATTTATTTACAACTCAATGATTACAACTCGATACTAGAACAAAATATGACTCTATATGAATGCCGACGGCGGTGTACCGGAATGGGAAATGAATCAAGAGTGACATGTATGAAATAATATGCATGGTGGCTTTGCCACAAATACGATGTCAACTACATGATCATGCAAGGCAATATGACAATGATGAAGCATGTCATAATAAATGGAACGGTGGAAAGTTGCATGGCAATATATCTCGGAATGGCTATGGAAATGCCATGATAGGTAGGTATGGTGGCTGTTTTGAGGAAGATATAAGGAGGTTTATGTGTGATAGAGCGTATCATATCACGGGGTTTGGATGCACCGGCGAAGTTTGCACCAACTCTCAAGGTGAGAAATGGCAATGCACGGTACCGAAGAGGCTAGCAATGATGGAAAGGTGAGAGTGCGTATAATCCAAGGACTCAACATTAGTCATAAAGAACTCATATACTTATTGCAAAAATCTACAAGTCATCAAAACCAAGCACTACACTCATGCTCCTAGGGGGATAGATTGGTAGGAAAAGACCATCGCTCGTCCCCGACCGCCACTCATAAGGATGACAATCAAAGAACACCTCATGTTTCAAATTTGTTACACAATGTTTACCATACGTGCATGCTACGGGACTTGCAAACTTCAACACAAGTATTTCTCAAATTCACAACTACTCAACTAGCACAACTTTAATATCACTATCTCCATATCTCAAAACAATCATCAAGTATCAAACTTCTCTTAGCATTTAATGCACTTATATGGAAGTTTTTATTATATCCATCTTGGATGCCTATCATATTAGGACTAATTTTATAGCCAAAGCAAATTACCATGCTGTTCTAAAGGACTCTCAAAATAATATAAGTGAAGCATGAGAGATCAATAATTTCTATAAAATAAATCCACCACTGTGCTCTAAAAGATATAAGTGAAGCATTAGAGCAAAATTATTTAGCTCAAAAGATATAAGTGAAGCACATAGAGTATTCTAATAAATTCCGAATCATGTGTGTCTCTCCCAAAAGGTGTGTACAGCAAGGATGATTGGGGTGAACTAAAAAGCAAAGACTCAAATCATACAAGACGCTCCAAGCAAAACACATATCATGTGGTGAATAAAAATATAGCATCAAGTAAAGTTACCGATGGACGAAGACGAAAGAGGGGATGCCTTCCGGGGCATCCCCAAGCTTAGGCTTTTGGTTGTCTTTAGATTTTACCTTGGGGTGCCTTGGGCATCCCCAAGCTTAGGCTCTTGCCACTCCTTGTTCCATAATCCATCAAATCTTTACCCAAAAACTTGAAAACTTCACAACACAAAACTCAACAGAAAATCTCATGAGCTCCGTTAGCGAAAGAAAACAAACAACCACTTTAAGTTACTGTAATGAACTCATTATTTATTTATATTGGTGTTAAACCTAATGTATTCCAACTTCTCTATGGTTCATAACCTCCAATACTAGCCATAGATTCATCAAAGTAAGCAAACAACACACGAAAAACAGAATCTGTCAAAAACAGAACAGTCTGTAGTAATCTGTATCTAACGCAAACTTCTGTAACTCAAAAAAATCTACCAAAATAGGACGACCTAGATAATTTGTTTATTGATCTACTGCAATTGGAATAAGTATTTTATCACGTTCTGGTGATTTTTAACAATTGTTTTTGTGAGCAGAAAGTTTCCGACTTTTTCAGCAAGATCAAATAACTATCATCCAAGAAGATCCTATAGGTTTTACTTGGCACAAACACTAACTAAAACATAAAACCACATATAACCAGAGGCTAGATCAATTATTTATTCCTAAACAGAACAAAAAAGCAAGAAACAAAAATGAAATTGGGTTGCCTCCCAACAAGCGCTATCGTTTAACGCCCCTAGCTAGGCATTTGATAATTTCGATGATGCTCACAAGAAAGACAAGAATTGAAGCACAAAGAGAGCATCATATAGCATGTGAAAAACACATCTAAGTCTAACATACTTCCTATGCATAGGCATCTTATAGACAAATAAATTATCAAGACAAGCAAATACTAGCATATACAAGGAAGAAGTGAGAAACAATAGCAATCTCAACATAACGAGAGGTAATTTAGTAACATGAAAATTTCTCCAACCATATTTTCCTCTCTCATAATAATTACATGTGGGATCATATTTAAAATCAACAATATAGCTATCACATAAAATTTTCTCTACATGATCCACATGCATGCAAAGTTGACACTCTTCCAAAATAGTGGGAATATCATTAACTAAAGTCATGACCTCTCCAAACCCACTTTTATCAAAAATACTATAAGATTGAATATTCTCCAAATATGTGGGGTCTAAAGTTGACACTCTTCCAAACCCATTTTCAATATTATTGCAAACACTATTATCAATCTCATATTCATCATGGGGCTTAAATAAATTTTCAAGATCATAAGAAGAATCACCCCAATTATGATCATTGCAACAAGTAGTAGACATAGCAAAACTAGCATCCCCAAGCTTGAGGTTTTGCATATCATTAACACAATTGACATTAAGAGAATTTATAATAACATCATTGCAATCATGCTTTTCATCGAAGGAACTATCAAGTATGGGTGCAATAGCAACGATCTCATGTTTAACATAAGGAACTATAGCAAATTCATCTTCATAAATATTTGCATCATGGCCACAAGAATAGCAAGCATCATGTTCATCAAGGGATATTTCAATCGAATCATCGGAATCATAATTATCTATAAATTCATGCATATCATTATTTTCTTCCGAAGCAATGATCATTCTTTCAATAAATTCTTTGACATAGACATTATGAGCATAGTTTTCATAGCAATATTTAAGTATGTCAAGATTTTCAGATTCGTAGAGAGTAATATCATACTTTCCAATCAGAGAAGCAACTTCATAAGCAACCTTAAAAGCAACAAATTCTTCAATTTGTTCGATATCGTAGTAACTATAAACACCCTTTGCCTAAGAAGATAAGATTTTATTATCATTAAACTCACATAGGTAGGGAAGATGTTTTTTAGGGTTCTTAGAGCAACAAGTAAAATCATAAATTTCACAAAGACTCCAAGCATAACACAGCAATCTCTTTATTTGATCCCATAAGAGTCTCCCCTTTTCAGACAAACGGTGATGCACAAAAAGAGCATGGTCATTTAAAGATTTCCCATCAACTAGGCTAGTTGGGGTTTCAGCACGAGCGCATAAGG